>DVXP01001225.1:0-15778 GCA_018235645.1 Junonia grisea | reverse complement strand
ACGTTAATTAACACCACAAATTAACTGGCAAGAGATCAACAATGAAAATGGGCTCTTGTTAAACGATAGTGTGCTTACATTTTTACGTCTAATTAAAGTGTTAATTAAAATAGTTTGTGCTTACGTACGTATTAAATTTCCTATTAAACATGTCTTAATGCGATGTGAGACAAAACGTTTGGCGAGAAATTTGCGTGGGAATTGCTTGTGGCATTAAGACTTCCGTCCAAAATTACTTGGGACAAATTTTAGTCGTAAACAAATATTGATTCCGGTCCGGCCTGAACTTTGGACTCGTATGTTAATTTCTAGACTAAAATTCTAACGCAGTTATAATGTCAAAACGGTCGTCTGAGCGACTTTATAAGCCGGGTCAGCGATGAGCGCTCAGGCCTCAGGTGTAGTCGCCCGGGTCAACGGCATCAGCTAACTTTTTTCATGGTCGTTCGTAATTCGATCGTACAATACAACGCTAGTAGAGTGTGGTTCCCCTGCATCGCCTTCCGTGTGTGCGTTACCCGTGTTCTGACCGCAGACGTTAAAAAGTCAACATATTTTTTATTATACGTCTATCCCACTCTTACGTATGTGTCAAAAAGAGAAGGAGAATTCGGAAAATCCCTTAAATGTTTTGTAGCTTTTTTTTGTTTCAAAACAGATTCCGGCTAAACCCATTGTTTTTATAAAATATTTATTTTATATGATCATATTTGCAAAAATTGTCTCTTATTTTATTAAGTAATGTTTAAATAAATTGGTAAGTTTTCGTATATTTGTTCAGTTATCTTTTTTGCTATTTTGTTGTTGTCTTACATAATGATACAACTGATAAATATATGCCTTGTCAAATTGCATTTTTGTCTTATCGGTTAATGTTAATTATGATAAGAGGATGTCGAATAAAACATTAACTTATGTAAACCCTTTTGTTTGATAACAATTAAGAATGACATCACCTTGTAAAAGTGTTTGGATTCTGATTTATCATATCAATGTTTTCTTTCCTATCATGGTTAAGGTTTTCATTATAATGACTATTGAGAATAATTACTTAGTAACACTTATGTATTTGTTAAGGTGTATTTACTTACTGGATAACTTAATATGATATATGATTCCCAGAAATAGTGTGATATCATGCCTCCAGTTTTTTGAATGTGGTATTGGACAATTTGTTTTCTATGTTTGTTAATTTATTTGTTTATTTAGTTTGTTATTTGTACTCTATTTGTTTTTTTATATCATAAATAACGATAACGTTGTGGCAGGTCGGCGGGCACACGCGGCTGCTGGTGCTGAACGACAGCACGGTCATCAAGCCGCTCAACATCCGCGAGCTGCATTTCTACCAGAACATTCCCGAGGACATCCAGAACTTCGTGCCCCGGTACAAAGGTGAGCATCGACCCTCTAAACTACGTGAAGTTAAGCGTTTGCTCGGTACGCTTCTATGATTTCGCTGAATGTATCATTATCATTCATTGCATCGAACATTAAATTTTTATTTTTCAATTTTATATCACTATGTATTTATTCGATGTCTCGTTTTGATTTAGTCTCCAAATAATATTGTCTGTTATTGCATTTTCGAGCACTAAGGGAGTTATCGCTTTTTTATTATTTTCGTTTTCACCCACGACGCTATTGTATTTATTGTTTGAATGTTACTCGTATAGTGTGTATATTTTATCGATTCATTAATATGATTTGCGTCACAGTAAACGAGTGCTCTGTACCGACGCAATAGAGCCGTTAACGATCTTATCTACGTACTCGATTATCTATCGATGCGTAAACCGTGGATGAGGGGATAATGTGATTAATATGTTATTGGATTTAACTCCCCTTGCTGCTCACTTGACTTGAATCGTGACATAACAATATGAGTTGAGAGCGCGAGAGAGATGCCTGGCTGACGACACAAACCCGCCGACCGCGATCATTCATTTTACAATAGTTGTTTTAAAACGTTTACGATATTCTGTGCTAAATATATAAAAGTTAAAACATTATCGTGAAAGTAACGGTTAAGTGTTACGCGTGAAAACGCACGGAATGCTCAGGTCTGCTTTCCGCGAGTTGTACTGTTAAGACGACTATTAATATGTGTAGGGTAAGCAGTATCGTAATTGGCTTCTCGTTGTCATAATACAATTGGTTGTGCCAGTTTGATGAAGTATTACAAATACGAATTTCTTATCTACGAATCTTCTGGGGAATATTAACATTTGATACGTTGAGTCTTTGGTAATCAATTAAAAATCTTTACTACATTTTAAACGATTTTAAAACAATAGGTGTAAACATTTCTATTCAATATCGATAAAATTATTACTGTTATAATTGCCGTAAAAATAGAAATATATTTCATAACGTAATTGCTACGCTAATTTACTTATGACGTTATTTTTATTATTCATTTTTCAAGTAAATAAATCAGGTGCAAGACTAATTTTAATTAACAAAGAAAGTTAGAACTGATTAAATTACTGGTAATAGTAATTTACCGGAGGGCAGAAATATTTAGAAAATGATTAATGTTTATAATGATAAGTTTTGTATGAAACTCAAATATTTTATTTATTTTCCACGAATTAAAGAAATAAAAATAATGTAAGTGCTAATAATTTTACCGCTTACCTAATTTTACTAACGGAATGTGTATTGATAAAATTAGTCTTAAAAAATAATAATACAATTTTATAACACAAGTTCCTATTTATATTAATAAACTATAAGGCAGTCATATTATTTTTTTTTATTTGATAAGTTTCATTACATAATTATCTCGTAACAACCGGAATAAAGAGTCGCCCACTATTTTCGTACAATTAGTTACTCATTTCCGTTGAAAAAATTAGAAGGATACGTATTGAAATCGATCGTATAAACAGTGTGGCAGTTAGTCGATGCTCAGTAGCGTGATTTTGTTAGGGCCGAGCCGAGTGCTCGCGGACGGGCGGATGGCGGGTTTGAGCGCAAGAGTGGGAGCGGGAGCGGGTCAGGGGTCAGGAACACAATATTAGTTTCCTTGTTGTCGCAAGGGTTGCGGCGCTGCGGCGGGCGGAGCGACGCCGGCGGCTCACCACACAACCGCCCCTAATAGCGCCCTAGCGGTAATTTTACATTATGGGTTTGTAAACCTTTACTTAAACCTACATTCACCACACATACGAACAAGACATCACACATCGCCGTTTATCGACACCATTACACGTCACATACACGTTTGAACATTAACTTTACACACACTCGATCACAGTTACACATAACAAAAGATATACAAACCCTTTTTAAAATTACGTACTTAAACGATAATTTTTCACTTTTCATTAATATTAAAGCTGGATTTAGCAAAATAGTAAGTAAAATACAAACTATATTAAATTATAGTACAATTTTATTAAACTAGAATTTATGTACTCGTTTATAACACCGCCTGCAAAGTTTACATTCATTGCGTTAAATTTCAAAAAATTGACGTAATATTTTTCTCTTTGCATAGATCATTTTCTTTTCAATATCAAAATTGTGTGCATAATTCTAGAAATATTGTTTTATAAAATTAGAAAAGTGGTATTATTATTTGAAATGGTGTGATAACCGAAGGAACCAAGCACTGATCTGTTGGCCGTTTGTTTCAGGCGTGATGCAGGCCTCACACACGGGAGGCACCAAATTGGACAAGCGGTACTCGCCATGTTTCCGCGACGAGAACGGGCGCAAGCAGTCGCTGGGCGGGAAGCGCAAGCGCGACGACGTATTCAAGTGCGTATCCGAGCGTGCCCGCTCGCACTCGAGCCGTACACTCCTCGACACTTGTCATGTGTCCTTTATCATATTTCAGAAACTATGACGTACGCCGGACCGGCACCCGACGTCGCCATTAATTCATATCATCGCAATACTTAACTATCCCACTAACGCGTGAGCGATGCACGAACCACTCACACGGCGAGCCTCCGAATGTGACTTGCGTCGTGGAGTCGTGGTAATTTATACAGTTTGATTGAAATGTAACAATATAACAGATAACGCCAGCTCTGTGTTTCAATTAGCTCCTAATGACCACGTAGCTCGTGAACTCTCCGCAGCCTCGCTTTACACGGCCCTTTTCTTTTACAGATTTAAAGTGCATCGAAATGGTAATGCGAGTGAAGTACTTAAGAGCATTGCACACATGGACAACTCGAATAAGCAATGTGAGTAGAAGAAAAAATGTTTAAAGTTAACGAATTTTATATTACGACACTAAATCTTAAACGATGTGCGACAGTCGGGAATAGAATTTATATCGTTTCTTCATTATTTTCAGATTTTCTAATGATGGAGAACATCACGTCGTCGTACCGGCGGCCGTGCGTGCTCGACCTCAAGATGGGCACGCGGCAGCACGGCGACGACGCCAGCGCGGAGAAGCGCACCAAACAGATCGCCAAGTGCGCCGCCAGCACCTCCGCCACGCTCGGCGTGCGCCTCTGCGGCATGCAGGTATGGAGAGCTCTTACGATTACAACGAGGGGTTCATTTTTTATAACCACAATGATTATTTCTGTCTGCGTTTTTGTTTTCATCTTTCAATTGATTAGACTAATTCTAAGATTGTCTTCAATGTGCACAGGTATACGTGCCAGATACGGGCGCGTGCGTGCGACGGGATAAATACTGGGGGCGCGCCTTGTCAGAGAGCGGGCTGCGCGAGGCGCTGCGAGACTTCTTCGCGGCCGGCGCCAGCGCCGTGCGCGCGCGCGTCGTGCGCCGCGTGCTGCGCGACCTCGACGCGCTGCGCCGCGCCATCGCCAAGCAGACCAGCTACCGGTTCTATTCCTGGTGAGTACGCCATGCCACTCGTAGCTCGAGTCCGTAACCTTAGTCGTTTCCTTCATCGATGTTATCTTTACTATTCCCATTTCGCAGCTCGCTACTGATAGTATACGAGGGTGACGTGACGCCCGAGCTCGCTCCCGACGAGACGAGCGGCGGCGCCTCCTCGGAGTACGAGGGCGACGCCTCGGCCGGCTCGTCGGAGTCCGTCCCCTCGCCCGGACACTTCGACATGTCGACGCTGCACGACGAGATCTCCGGCGACGGGCGCGAGCCGTTCGTGCCGCACTCCGAGGAGACGATGGGCGGCTACGAGGAGGGCGAGGTGAGCGGCGGGCGCGCGGCCGGCCAGCCGCCGAGCCCCGACTCGGCCGACAGCTGGATGGCGTACTCGTCGACGAGCAGCGAGTCGTGGCGGCAGGCGGGCGGCGCGGAGGAGGAGGCGGCGGCGGAGCGCGCGGAGGGCAGCGGCAAGCGCGCGCGCACGCGGCCCGCCTGGCCCGCTCCCGCGCCGCCCGCGCCCTCGCCCACGCCGCCCGCGCCGCCCGACGAGCGCGTCGACATCCGCATGATCGACTTCGCGCACACCGCCTTCGCCGGCGCCGCCGCCGAGTCGCCGCTCGCGACCGCCACGCCGCACCACGGGCCCGACTGCGGCTTCCTCACCGGCGTCGACTCGCTCAAGCGCCTGCTCACCGAGATCCTGCACCCGCAGCCCTACAGTTAATGAGGCCCAGGCGGCGCCGCCCCGGCGCGCTCTAGACAAAATTCGCAATAACGTAACCCCTCTCGGCGAGCCGTCGGAGGCCGCGGCCCGGCCGAGCTCCGGGATCTCCGCAGGGCACTCGGTGGACTCCGGGTCGCCCGCATCGAGGTCCGACGTGAATTATTTTCGAAAGAGACTATTTTCCTTAAAATTATAAAATATTCGACTGATATCGCTCCTAGTGAGTTAAGTTGAAAGTTATCAATCCGCCGGGCGATCACATCGAGCGGTCGATAGCAGGGTATTTTGGCTTCGTCCGCCGTTTCGTGTACGTATATTGACTCTCTCACCCGTGTGACCGCGAAGCGGTCGTCGCACTTAGTGAATGTTGGCGGTACAAATATTATTTAAATAAATAATAAAAATTATTATAATTTGAAGGGACCCAGTAGCTATTCTAAAGTGTATTTTAAGTATTACTATTACAATATTTCCAGATTGACGTGCTTTTGTATCCCTTGGATCGATAACAACTTTTGGTTTTCGTGTGATGGACAGTTTAAGAGATACATATTTAACCCAGATGAGTAGACATTCCCTGTCAATGTTAGGTAGGTAAAGCTGTACCCTTGTGAACTTGCTCGAATGTTCTGCATTTTGATCCTTTATTTGCGCATTTTGTTACTAGAATTAAATTAAAAAATCAAATTTTAAACGACGTTAAATGATTTTCCAAAATAAATATAAGGATCTAGTATTGTGCCCTATTTGATCCTTATTTTTTATATTGATGTATAACAATTTGAGTATGTTAATACGACCTGCACTAATTGTGAATAATAAATTGTAAAAAGTAATATTTGTTAGTAGATTCGAGAGTTATTTGAAGATAAAACAATATTTATGTAATATGTAATACATAAATAAAGTTATGAAATATTATTTGTAAAACAAACAGTATTATTAGGACTTGAACAGGAATAAGTCAGTTTGGTTTGGATTTAAATTGTTTGGCATAGGTGCTAGAATATAAATTACACTGCCAAAGTGAACGAGTGACATGGACACTTGATTATAAGCGTGTAAAGTTTTCACGTGGGTAAACAGTGCTTGGAAGTTGAGGTCTGAACTGAAAAAATCGTAAAATATTCAACTAAATTGATATTGACTTTCAAATACAAAGTCAATATGTATTTTGACAGTTTACATGAATTGTGATTGAGATGTTTGGGATTGACGGAACTTGATTGACTTATTTGTAAAGAGAAATTGATTGTTCAGTTCAGATCTCAACATCTATGGTCAGTGTAAACAAATGAATGAGGTCGCACACGAACCAGTGAATGTGATTGACCACTAGTGTTAGCCAACATTCCTTCGTGCTGCATTCGTCGTTGTTTGTTTTTTTTTTTACTTTGTGGGATAAATTTTTGAAAAGTACCTGGTTTATTTAGGATGCTAGGCTGTATTGTATATTATCATTTATGTCTGTTATTTTAAATAACTGTATGACACTATTTTGTTAAATAAATTTTAGGTATTAAATTTAACTTGTTTCATTTAAAATAAGCACTATCTTATATGTAATAAAGAATATTTTCCTTGTGAATGGATATTTTATTAATGAACTCCTTTGTAATATTATCTACAACTTAAAAACTTAATGAAATAAAAGAGAAAAAAAAAGCAACTGCGAAAGTCAGCATTACCTTAATGGTCGTCTTCAAGCTCAAAGAGTAGGTACATCCCTATCTTAGCAAAAATACAAGCCTATAAGTGAGAATTGTTACTAACCAACTTTTAATCATTATAGGTCCTAGATTGAAATTGCTTGAAAAAAGACAATTATGAGAAACTAAACATATTTTCAAATACCTATTCAACAATAGATGACAATATTATATTGTTAATTTTCGTTTTTTTTTTTTTATAAAAATATAATTTTTTTTTCAAAATATATATTATATTACATACATTGATTTAACTCATTTCATTTAGGTATTATACCATTTTTTATAATTAATATTATTTTTAAAGAAGGCTGTACCACTAACTGCTTAGTCACTTTCACAAATAGTGAACTTACAGAAAAAAAAATAATAATTTTCCCGCCATTCGCCATTCCCATTGCCACGTGTCTTTGATAAAAATTTAAACTTTATATTAATTTAAATTAACTAATTTTTGTAAAAGATCGGAAATTAATTATTAAATGTAAAATTCGTAAGGATAAAACATGGCAGAATCAAATGATGTTCAAACACTAGAAAAAATTTCTACCGAAGTGGATGAATCTCAATTTAAAATTATTTTATCCAGCCAGTGCATTAAAGGTAATAAATTAATATGAAAGAAATACATATTTCAATGTAGGAAAAATAATAATATTTAGAAACTAAAACAATAGGTACAGTCAGGAAATTATCAAAATGTTAATATTTCACTTTTCAAAAATTTCCATTTCAATTCATTAGTCTCAACATTTGACAAGGAATTTATTTTTATGTTATTTTACAGCACAGGCTTACTTAGTTGATAAATTGCGAAAGCAATCAGAACAACAGAAGCAAGTATGTAATTTCATTAGTAATGGGAATTTAAAATTAGAGACAGAAATAAAAATAGCTGAGCAAGAAGTTAAAAGGCAAGTAACATACTGTACACAGTACACTGAATACCTAAGTAACTCATAATTTTTATACTAAAAACTAAATAACAATTGGACTCTAATTACACCTCTTCCACATTATATTTTCTTTAATTTTTGAATGAAAATATTTTTTTATAATAATATTTTGTTGAAAATTAATAAGTACAGCTCTGTCTACTAATTGTTGGATTTTCCTGAATTATATGTTTCAGTTTGCATAACGCTCTTGATACAATTAAAATAGCAAATGTAGAACTTAAGAAAGAATTATTAATTGCTAAAGAGAGGAAAGAGGCTGTTATTGAAAGAGTGAATAATGGTATAAAAAAATACAATGAACTTTGGCTGGTATCCAAAAAACGTTATGAAAGTATTCCGTTTATTCAAAATTATCTTCAAATTAAGAATAAGAGCAAAACCTTACAAGATAATATTTTAAGGCTTTCTAATGAAACGCAAAAGTTGAGCAATGACATTAATATAAGAAAAAGAGAACTATTAAATTTAGATAGAGAATATATAATACAAGTAGCAAAATTTATGGTACAAGAGAGACCACAAATTATTCAAAGTATACAAGAAAAAAGCAACAAGGTTGTAGAATTGCTAAATGATATTCAAAGAATAACAAAGGAATATGATGTAGCCTCAGTCACTCTTTCTACAGTAACTCCTGTTAAGTCAGAGCAAAATAATAAAAAAGTCGAGGTTATGCATGTTATAGAAGATTCATGGCCCAACTTGTCTACAGACATGGACAATGCAGTGATGGTATTGAATTGCAACCATTAATTAATTTATAATTTTGATTTTATACATATTTAGTACCTGCCTGGGTACAGTTATG
This sequence comes from Junonia grisea, assembly GCA_018235645.1. Lineage (NCBI taxonomy): Eukaryota > Metazoa > Arthropoda > Insecta > Lepidoptera > Nymphalidae > Junonia > Junonia grisea. Next base: position 6,751 of record DVXP01001225.1, on the reverse strand, counting down.
GTGTAATTATTTATGAATTGTTGTATTGTATTATTAAAAACAAAACATTTTTTTAGTTGCCCAAACTGCAGCTTCGGAATATTGATTTAGATATGCTAACCATTAAATTGGATCAGGTATTTATTTTATCTTCTATTACCATACTGAAAACAATGTTTAAATATACAAAGCAATTCATTTGGTTTTTCTAGATAAAGAAAGTTGATTCTCAGAATGTATCTAAAAGAAATGAGTCAGAACAAACATCTACCATAGAACAGACTCCCACAAAAAGAATAAAAACAGATGAAATAGTTAAAGATGTGTACATCTCTTCATATTTTCAATCTCCTAAACAATCAGTTACCAATATGGATGTAACTGAACATCAACCAAAAAGTTTTTCAGAAAAGAAGTTGATACACATTTTAGAAGATATAAAATTAAATAGTGTTGAGACTTATAACATAGTTTCTAATATTAAGCCAAATGATCTTCAAGATGTTGATATGATCAAGGCTGATGTTCATAAAGAAACAGTTAATGAGAAAAAATGTGTAGAAGAAACGGTTAATAGCAATTATTTATAGTAAAATATTTAATATGTTTACATTTGAATTCCTATATGAGATTTTAGTAAAACTTAATATGGAAAATGTTAAACAATACAAACCTTTTGCAGATCAATACACCAATTACTAATGAGAAAATTGAAGAAATAGATTTGACTAAAAGCCAACCATCAAACATTATAGTTCCTCCTACACAATTTTTGGATCTAACTCAGGTAAAAATACCTCAATTTTTAGTTTATTTCATTTTAAAAATAGGTTTTCAGAAATTGATTTTCATTATTTATGTTGTTTTGGTACTAGAATTCTCAAGAAAGAAAAGAAATGGTGGGCACAGTTGAATCAGTACAAAATGTTGATGCTGTTATTGATTTGGATAAAACTGAAGAAGAAATGAGTGTAAATGATAATAAAAATGATCAATTGAATGTTAGCACTGCCAGTGATGACAGCTACATTAAGATCAAAGAAATAATATTCAAGAAACACAATTTGGACTTGTCACCACAATTTACATATTCTAAAAACTCATCTATATCAATGGTAATAAAATTATCAATTTTATTTTGTTTTCATTGCCAAATATTAATTTTTTCATTATTTTTAGAGACCTGAAGCAAAAATTGTGGCATCAAAATTTTTTCTTGAAAAGAATAATGATAATAATTTTGATAATACAAAGAAAGTGCAAGTTGTGGAAATAGAAGATGAAAACCCAGATTATAAGGTTGCCAGTCAGCAGCTTGATAATCAAGGACAAAATAATATAGATAAAAACACTATGGACTCTCAAAATGTACACAGTTCATTTCAATATTAAAAAAAAACATATTACAGTTTAATCACCATGTTCATTCACAGTAATGTCCAACTTTTTGAAAAATTTGAAAATTGAGATAGTTTTGGATCTGATATGATATAATTTTAAGAAATTTTTATACCAAAAGTATAGTTATGTATTTTTAAATCGCTTAATGCCATCATAAGGAACTTTTAGTTTTCAAGTTATCTACTATATTTTGAAATACATATAAAAAATAGTACAATAATAGTAAATAGCATATTTGTTGTAGAATAAAGACGAGACACCACAAGATGTACCAGTAACTGGTTTTTTGTTTACTCATGGTCTGCAGGGACTACCAGATTCCTTAAATGTATCTACAAGTACAATGGGCTATGATGATGCAGATGGCGATTATCCTCCTTGTATCGGTAACAATAAATAAATAATAAATAAATAAATTACGTGTTGTAATCATAGCCAGTAGTAGACATGACTGTTTTTATTTTAGATTCTAGCCTTCTTTTATCTCCTAAAGCTGACGATCAATTGCCAGAAACAACTGATAATTCGCAAATACCATCTCAAGAGGTGCCAAACTTTTTGACAGGTATTACAAAATACGTAAACTTTAAAATTGTATTCATTATGAATTTTAAAAATATATTTATATTTTTATAGGGATTAGGAAGACAGGCTTTTCTTTTTTTGAAAAACCTTTATCACAAGAGAAAGCAGATGCCACAGAACAAAGCCAAAGCAACACCTTTGCTTTCTCATTTGGAACTACCGAAAAAAAGAATAGAGGTGGCTTCTTTAGTATGTTCCATTAAATTATTTTTTCTTATACTATGATTTTGTAATAGTTACTGTCATTACTTGATTTCAATAAATTGTTGATTATTAAAACATGTTGTTTAAATTGAAACATTTATTATAGCAAAAGACATAATATACTCTTTCATTGGTGTAACTGACATGCTCTTACAGCTATTAATTGTAACAGAATAAACAATGGTGCAAATACCTCACTATACTCTATGGCAGAGTCACCTTGGAGCTTTCTGCACAATAAGAACTTAAACACAAATGTTAAGCCTAGAAATATACAGCTCCAAGATGCTCTGTGTATTGATGCCTTATAAGAGTTTTCTAAAGTCATCCTTATACATACAATACAACAAAAGTATGCATTCATAGCATCACTTACAAATAAAGGGGCAAATATAGTCCACCACGCACTATTCACCACTCCATCGATCTTAAGAGCCAGAAGGGCAGAAAATATTGTTATTGTAATCAAATTTATCCATATTTCAAAAACTGTCAATCCAATCCACTGCACAATTTCACTCAATGTAAAAAACATTTTACTTGTTAGCTCCAAGCAATGCTGTTCTGAATATTCGAATGTGAATAGATGATGTGTGTCTAACCTGAGCTCCGAAATCTACATCATCAGTCAATGGCTCCAAATCATCTGCCAAAATAAGATTTTAAAAATTACTTCAATATTCTGAAGACGTTTAACGATTATTCGCTACTATACGAAAAATAAAACTTCTTACCAATCACGTCAACAGTTCCGGTGTTTACTTCAATTTGACATGTTCCTGAGAACAATATTTCGAGTTGTAGTGCAAGGTTGCAGCACCTCTGAATAGCAGCTCCTAATCCATGGAGTATTATTTCGTTTTCACCTTTACCAAGTAGATCGCAGCATTTGTCTAGTTGTGCCTAGGGCGGGCAGAATAAGATGTTAATAAAGTTCGTAATTAGCAGAAAGCAATAGTTTGTAAATTTGGTTACCTTAAAATTGGTCTTTTTCGTTACATATATCACATTGTCACCTTCGATGGGTCTAACTGGTAATCGTTTTTTAATAGCATGTTTCTTATTTGGAAAACGTTTCGGATTTTTGTGATCCTGTTTCTTTTTCGCAATGTTTTCATCTGCCATAATTTCTGACACATGTGTTGTGTTGCTGCACTTCGGAATTTCCAACTTGTCACCCGATAAGAAATAGTGTGGCAGAATATGGGAGTCCCAAAATATGGGAGTCTTTGATGAAAATCAGCATATTTGGGTATTGCAGATAAATTGGAATCCTTCGACCACTATCAAGATTGACGCAAACATAACGTAAACAAACATAACAGGACATCAACTTGAAATACCAGAATCAAGAAAATGAGGCGCCAATTTTGAAAACTTCAGTTTGGAATGTAGATAGGTGGTAGATAGACAGTGACGGATTACCCTTAGATAACCCCTTGGATGCCTTAACGCGGATCCACAGTGTGTTTTCCAATTACAGCACTAAAGCGCATAATGCGACATTATGCCGCCCGTTGAGTGTTCCAATTAGAGCACTGCTTCGCACAATCAAGCACTCCCAAAAGTAGTGCTTTTGCGTGATGCGTGGAAAGGTACCAACTCAGATTGATTGAAATTTTATTCAAAGATTAGATACAATATTTTATTTATTGTCGTTAGTAATTAACATACTTGTTTAGTGTGGAAATTTAATTTTAAGACACTTTAAAAGTAAATATAAGGATGGATAAAGGTAAAATAAAGAAGACAACATGTTATTTGTTAAAGACTACAAAAATAAAGATAACTATGAAAATTTTAGACATCGTTTATAAAAAATTCTCAAAACATAAAAAAAAGTAAATCTAAATTACTTTAAATAACCATAAATAGTTCTCCACCTAATATAGTATTCTATACAACTTTTTTTTATTTATTTTTTATATTACAAATACAATATTTATAGGTAGATACATAATGTTAAATTAAATTGCCAAAGTAGGTAAGTAGTTATTAAGGAAAAAAAAAATATTCTCATAGCATCACAAATTCATGTTCCAATTAAGCATTAGCACGCTTAAGCATAGTGCGGCACTGAGTCGCATTATGCTCTGTAATTGGAAAACACACTATGTGAACAAAAAATTAGTTAGCCCAATAAATATCTACGACGCAAGCTTGTATGGCTAGTTGTGACGGAGCCATTTGATTTAATATTTTAAAAACTTTAAAAAATTCTTTAAGACCGGTTCTAGGTTTAATCCGGTTTGTAGATATCTAAGCATTGTCTTCGTTTTACATTGCGCAGCACTAGCTGACACTGACAGTTAGATGATTTAACAACACCATTGGGGGAACATAGTCCCTATCCCCCCATAAGATCATTATTTAAACTTTATTAAAGTTTTAATATAATTTATTTCGTTTTATAACCGTAACAAAAATATTGACATATTAATGTCTGCGAAAAATGAGGAAACTCCACCTGGAAAGCAGGATAGCAATCGTACTGGTGAAAAGAAGGAAGCATGGGGTTATGATTTGTATCCAGAAAGACGAGGAACATTCAAACCGTCTATTGGTAACGTGCTGATAGGAAAAGAAGGGAAGGAAGGTCTTGAAAAAATTAAATGTGAAAAAAATGTATACAAATGTATAAAGGAGAGTAAGTATAATTCAAATAAGTGTTTTCATCTTATAAGAATTTTAATGTTAATGTATTTCAAATTTTTTTTTAATTTTATTATTATATTTTCAGGTCCTATAGTGAAGGTTATGCTTGCAGCGTTAAAAAGCTCTGGTTGGTTAGTTGACGGTTTTGCTACTTGGTTTCAAATAGTCTTTATTATAATTTTTGTACTTATGTTATTAAAATAATAATATATTTTTTGCAGCCCTGTTGATATTAGACGACATATTTCTTGCGAGGTGTGTGATTATTCAGTTAGTGGTGGTTATGATCCACAATTGAATCAGGTAATGTATTTTTTTTAATTAAACATATCTTTTGCCTATGGTATCTCATTTTTTCTTTGGGTTGAAACAAAGTCTTGTAGTCTTTTTTGTTTCTCTCGAAACTTGTTTGCAGCCTTATGCCTAGAAAATTGGTTGAATATTTAATCTATTAAAGTAACAAACAATCATTCACATTTAAAAAAATCTTACAATTACCTACCTTCAGAGTCCTTGATGAGTCATAACATATTTTTGTCGCAACATCCAATTTCATATTAATGTTCTTTATTGTATCATTTCAGATTGTAGTATGTCAAAATGTGTCAACAAGGAAAGGCATGGTGCAAGGAGTGTTGACACATGAGATGATACACATGTTCGACTATTGTCGTAATGAACTAGACTTCAGGAATATGGAACACCTCGCTTGTACTGAAATCAGGGCTGCCAACCTCACACATTGCTCATTTGCAAGCGCTTGGTCACAAGGAGATGCTTCATTTACGAAAATTAAAGAAGCACATCAGGTTTGTTGTTACTTTTACATTTATATTCATAAGTTACATATAAAGGTACAAGTTACATTTGTAGTTCCACTTTAATAGAATTGATTCAGGTTTTATTTAATTCTTTCTTTTTACTTGTGTAATTGTTGCACATCTGTTAATATTACATTCAAATGATAAATTGAATTCTGTAAATAAAAAAATAATAATCAATTCTAATTTTAATTTTGAAACTTAAAAAAGAAGATATACTTAGATACAACTCTTGAAAGATTAGAATAAATAATTCTGTAACAGACTTCTATATATTTTTTTATCTATTTTACAGGATTGTGTTAAAACAAAAGCATTGTACTCGGTTCTTGCTGTGCGTCAGATCGGAAAGGCAGAGGCTGTTGATGTTATAGAGAAAGTATTCCCTAAATGTTACAATGATTTAGAGCCCATCGGGAGGCGAATTAGGAGGAACTCGGAAGACATGCAAAGAGCTTACCGAGAAGCTGCATACTATGGATATGAATAGGAAAAAATTGTCCGAAAAGGACATAAGTGTAATGTAGATATGTAAATATTGCGATAAGGGTTATTGCAATTGTAGAATAAATAAAAATATTATAATTTATTTAAAATAATGTCTTTTATTTCAACTATTATTTACACATACAATATGTATAGTCTAATTGAAAACTTTATTTTAATCACTATGGTTTCATAACAGTAACTTAAAATACATATAAATTTTTAACACAATAAAACATTACATAAATTTATTTGAATCAATAAGTGAATATTTAAGGCAATACTAATTATTATTTAATAATAAGTTTTAGACAATGGTCTTAGTTATGATTTATCAACACTCACATTTTTAATGTGTTCTATCTTTTATAGAGAAATGCAAAATTTATATAAATGTAATATTAAATGATATATCTGCATTCAAACATTTTAATAAACATTTAATTGCCTGAATACCTCTGTGTATTGGAGATATTACAGTATTTTTAATCTGTAATTATAAATTTAATGAATGAAATCATGGATTTACATTTTGTGCATAAATATTATTTGTGCTTTAACATGCCTCATGGGCAAAAGCCAGCAGATAAAGCAAGAAATAAGTTTAAGACAAATCATTT
>DVXP01001224.1:0-15781 GCA_018235645.1 Junonia grisea | reverse complement strand
ATTAATATATAAAAGAATGATAAATAGAAAAAAAAATCAGGTACATTGAAACTAATATTACAAAGCGTTTGTTTATGGGATCAACTTCAAATGAAGTAAAAGTGACTGATTTTTTAGGACGCTATTCAAAATTTCAATGCTACACTTAAATAAAATTCTTACGAGTACATTCTCAAAGAACACAATTTTAGTATCTTTCTGGTTGTAATCCCCAAAATAAATTAATTTAATGACAAGTCGAGTAAATTAATGAGCATATATTTTGAACAATAATAACAACAAATGATTAAATTCAATTTAATCATTTATAATAATCAACCCAAATTTACTTTATAAAACCTCATTGAAACCTTCATTAAGGGAAATTTTCAATTAACTTATTAAAAAAGAAACTGATAAAATTGCAAATTGATTTTTAAATAATTATACGCTGTAAATCATAATGATTACAGCAGCATAATAATTTAATTAGATAATAAAAAAGCGATATCTTTTAACAATAAAATGATATATGTGTTCCTCGCAACATTGATAGGTAGATTAACGAAAATATTGTAATCGGTGTAATTAAACTATCAATTAAAGGAAGCTGTGCCAATTTCCAGTGTTAGAATATTTCCATTTCAACCTTTCGAGCCTTGAAATGTATCCGTAAAATATCATTAACCGACTTCAAAAAGGAGGAGGTTATTTTTACCTATTAAACCATACATATTGTATGAAAAAGATAATTTTCGATTCATTTTTTTATGATTATAGCGATGGTAAGGCTAAGCAAATAGTTTGTAATACTCAAATGTCAAAACGGAAATATTGTGGAACTAATGTTTTGGGCCACTTTTTGTGCAACTTCATACAGTCAATTTTAATCGTGTAGATGCACACGATTAAAATAGACTCCAACTCCAACAGACATAAACTCCAACTTTTACAAAATTAACCTTAAGTATTATACAATAATATGCGTAGGCACTTTGGTTTCAGCGAATACATTTTTGTAGCAATTAGTAAGTAATGTTAGAAGGTAAATTAGATCCTTCGAAGGCTGCTCGCATTTAATGACCTATTTTACCATTTATATAAGTAACTTCGAAGGAGTACAAGATAGCTTTAATGAAGACGTTAATACAATCTAAAGAAACACATTATCTCTAAGAGTATGGTAAAAAAATCAACTTTGCTAATTTCATAAGAAAAAAATAGGTACCTAATTGTTTAACCTTAATGTTACCTAAAAAAATATAGAGATTATATTGTTTTTTATTTTTAAAATATTTTCAGGTCGCTTGCCCGGTTATTTAACTACTAACTGGTTTATAAGTACTTATAATATTAGTATAGATTAAGTAAAGGAAAGCTACAGAAATACTAAGTTTTAACATTTTATGTTTTTTTTTATTATACTTCTTACTATAGGCAATTTAAAAACTAATTATATTACAATTAAAAAATAATTATATGATAAGGTTACGAAAAGATTTTAGATCGTTTATTTTTGTTATTTTTTCAAAAATGAACGACCTAAAATCTATTTCTTACACATTTCAAATATTTAAATTTTCTTTCCGTCATATTGATTTGTAGTGACGTCATATGACTATTTAAAACATTGTTTTGCGACTTTTTTGTTTTCTAATTGTTGTGCCAAACTTTTTATTATATAATATACTTCTTCTATATTTCGAATAAAAATTTTGAAAAACACCTAACGGTTTTTCAAAATTTTTATTCGAAATATTTAAATTTTCATCTAACGTCAACATACTCTGTCAAGCAGCTGATAGTACAATAACAAGTTTTAATTGTCGCCGACAGGAAACCGGGATCAAAGAATAACGAGCATTGATTGCTTCCTCATGAAATCAAAACGGATGTTATGCAATGATTGTATTGACTTTAACGTTTGTATGCAAACTGTAAAATGTAATAATTTATTTGTCGGATGTTTCACAGGTTTACACGTTCAGGTAGCGGTGAACTGACTAAGACATAAGATATTTAGCAAAGTTGCATATAAATAATGCATGATTATGACTACTCTGTGGTTTAGATATTTAAATATCGATATTTGTCATAATGTTTGACGTTTATTTAGATATTTAAATATCGATATTTGTCATAATGTTTGACGTTACTGTTTGTTTCCTATCTAATGATATGTCCCGAAATCCACCGTATTCGTGGTACATAATTAATCGATATCGGCATTGTCTACGGAAATGTCAAAGAAACGGTATTAGCTTTGGTCTGCTGGATTATGGATTGCATTTCGGAACAGACACTAAACACAAGGAATATTTAGGACTTAGGCGTAAAATGACTAAGATAGTAAAATCTTCAAGTGGGTTTAGAACTTCGTGAGTTCAGCGCATTTAAACAAACAAATAAACTCTATCCAAGGAGGTAGATAAGTAATGGGTATATACTTCTATGGTATGTGCTTACACTACTGGTGATTCTCAGATAAACCGATCTTTATTGACCTAAAAAGTAAACTAAAGCAACCTATAATTTTTAAATACTACAATATTATTTGTAAAAATTACGAAAAAAAAAATTGTCTTCGATAAATTCTCGACCGCACCGAACAATCTTATTCTCCTTCATCCTAACCTAATCTGTGCTCATTTGATATAACTAAGAGCCGTAAAAATAAAATTGAATTATTTGTTAAAATAATTGCACTATTCAATTGACTAACAAAAAGACAACGAATCTCCAATAATCTTCGAGCTAAACATTTCAACACACACGATATAGATAAGCGAAATTCCGCTGATCTGATCTGAGCGGAAATTACATTTATTAGTAGCAAGTGCTGCAATTACTCATCGAATGAGATTACTCACACACCATGGATGTGAATTGCGAAACTGACCGCAGAATCGTTAACCACGTACTTATGATACCTTATTAAAGGGACTTCACCAATAATGTAAACGGAGCTGTTTACATTTTTAGACATCGTGCCCAAAATTACAACATAGCGTCGTTTGAACTTGCACTATGCGTAATGTATCAAAAGTTATTGACTAAGGAGATGTTTCATTTTGGGCCACCTCTTTGTACACCATATAGAAAATTTTAAATAAAATAACAGTTAATAAGAAAAATCGATTTCAGTTTTTGATCTCATGAAATAATTTGAAAATTGAAAAAGATAAATATTAATGACAGCTGTTAAAGTAACATTTATCACTATAGACAATTCGTCATTGTCATCCGCCATTTGTATTTTGTATTACAATATTACATTAAATTAATTGTAATTTGCCCATGTTTCCTACTTTTTGTAGAAAATGTTTGGCTCAAAACATCCTAGCCATTTATTAGACATACTTCTATATGTAGTACTAAGACCTGGCCGGGGTCTCATACAATTCTGAAACATCTCCTTTACAAAGTTCCTAACTAGTCAGAAAGTCTATTCAAAATTGTTTATTTTTAATTTGAGTATTTCCGTGTTAATGGAAGGATTTATGTACGAAGTAAATTAGAACACCAATTACGGACTATCAGTTACTACTGTTTTATTGTTACGAGACTTAAGTACCACGTTGAAGCATACGACCTTTTTCATTAGTGTTTTAAGACAAATGTTTTGTCTTCGTCATTCTAATGATACTTTTCAAATTAAAGAAAGAGAGGGCACATTTAGTATCATACGTTAAATGGCTGTTTATGATTATGAGTAAGAATATAACACTTCTAATTACTTCATCTGTGTATTTTTAACTTGAGTAACCCTTTTAGTTATCTGATAAGAGTTGTTTAACAGTTTTGTAATGTGGACTTTTAATGACTAAGTTTCAGTAAGAATCTTTGAAATTGAAATTTTGAAATCTTAGAAACAATCGCACAGTAATATTTCAGAAAGATTTTTAATATATGCACTTATTAAAAATCTTAGAAAATAATTATTATCAAATACATAATAATTAGATATCTATATTCTATAGAAATAATTATAATATGTCTCAATTTGTTTGATTGTTGCCAAGCAAAAGCAATTAATGAAAAACAATTGCGAAAGTTAGAAGTTTTAATACGGTAATTGCTACACAAAATCGTCTATTGCACGTTTTTGCAAAAATAAAATGGCATAAAATACTTCAACATATTATGCATAATATCAAGAACCCAACTTCATATATTATCATAATCATATAACTATGGTTACAGAAACTATTACGAACCAGAACAGGGTACGAGTATTACTGAATGAACCACAATAACGTGTTTCGTAGATTCGCGTGTTTTGTAGATTTTCGTGAAGCGTTTGATCAGTTTGATAGTGGTTAATTCAACAAGGCGCGCCGTTATCAGCCTGATAGGAAATTAGGGCACAAAGCCCGCGACCTTTATTACATACAGCGTTAGAATTTAGGAACTATGTCGCCTTTTAAATGACACTTTGTTTTTATCGTTTATTTCAACTTTGTAGGTAAATGTTCTTCCAGTTTTGCAAAAGTACTTTTTGAAACGTCCTTGTTAAACGTACGTATTTAATAGATACCTACACGCTAGATGTTGTTGTTATTTTTGGAGAAGTTTATTTTTATGATTATTAGGAGAGATTTAAAATTGCGTTTTAAAATTTTTTATTCACTTACTTCAATTGTGTACTAGCAAATTACTTATATGCAATTAAAATAGCATTAACTTATTTAATAAAATTACGTTTTAATAATAATAATCTATCATTATAAGTTTTATGTACCGAAGTGAAACTTGTGTTTGTGTCTGATTTCCAGGAATTAAAATTCTATTAAAATATCATTACTAGTTCGCGTTTATAAGCACAAAGATAATAAAATACAAAGCCAATAAACCTTAAAGTGATTATTGATGCTATTGCTGTTTTCATAGTTTTACAAAACTATAATGATTTTAAAAAAATCAGTCGGTAGTTAACTATTTTCGTTTCGTTATTTCCTTCGTTTATATACATTTGTACCTACGTCCATATCATACTAGGTACATATATATTTCACTTCGTTGTGTCTCTCGTCTTAGCTCACTCCATATTGGCGGGATACGCACGTTTTGTTGTCAATATTGACATCAGATTTTGTTTCTTTAGTTTCCTTAAAGATGTCGTTAAGAATTTAAAGTTTAAACGCGCAACTTCTACCATGAAAGTAAAGTTGCAGGTATGTGTAATTTGGTTTTCAAAAGATTACCAGATAAAAGCAATATACCTGCTAAAACAATGCCATTTATATGTATTCTTCTATACATACATATGTATTTCCATAGAATTGTTTTTTATTAAATTATTATCTTTACATACCACACCTAAGTGACATGAATTATTTATATACCGGATGATTCAATGATTCCATTATCAATTTACTATGATAATATACGTGTGGAGTAAATAATTTCACAATTGATTTCTTTAATTTGTAGGATATTTGCAATATTAGTTCCTTTTAAAATAAATTGTTATAGGTGTTTGTTGTCGCAATCGCATTGTATTTAACTTCCATATCATTCATATAATTTCATATTTTACTAATTTTTACTCGACCGATCTGATTTATGAATGTATGTATATTATATATGTTCCCATCGTGACAGTATCAATAGAATTGCATTCTCTGAAATATAAAGGGATATCTGACGTCAGCCAAAAAAATCAACATGGCCGATTTCAGTTGGAATTTTAAGTTTTTAAAAGCGATCTCTACATATTTATGTAGTTTTTTCTATACAACCTGTAGTGACATGCATGGCTACTATTGAAGTCTCTGGTAAACATTTTATGACGAAGTAAAGGCAATAATTTTCCGATTATTTTATTTCGATGGCAACAATATCGACAAATACAAGTCAATGTTATCTACATTATATCAGAAATAGGTTAGCATTTTACTTACAATTTTGAATACTTTAACCACGATTGTGGCTATCGTCTGAACGGACACCATTATCACAAAACACTTAAGGATCCTTCGAAAAAATCACTTTTATGTTATTTATATCGGTTCGAATCACTTTTCTTTTGTTTTCTGACCGTTTTTGTTAACAAGTAACTCGTCACTGGCTGATTTCATTTATCAGTGACTATGGGTTATCAGCACGGTGTAATCTTATCTTTTCCAGCGAATTAGTAGGACAGGTTGCCCGTGTATTATTTCAGAATTTTGTTCAGAATATGCTATATTCAGTTCATGATAATGGGGATTACTAATGTTTGCTACAAGTGTTATATAGTTCGATGATATATAGACCTTAAAATTCGTTTAACTGACAACGAGATAAAATTAACAAAATAAGGCGTTGAGAGTTAATAAGCCGTAAAGATTAGGTATTGAAACGCATAAAACCTTTGAATTTCTATTTTTTTCTTGTTATCACTGGATTCCTAATCACTAGTTTACAACTGATCAAAGTTATTTGTTATATTTTTTATTTCATTATTTCTAACAGTTCTGATATTTCAATTATAGTGATTAGATAGAACAATATCAAGTAACGTCTTTTACAAGTTAAATTAGACATACCCATAAAATAAAGGTTAGTCTAAATTTGTAAAAACTGATAAAATTCTTTTTTATAGTAGTTAAGACTCAGTAGTAGAATTTTTAGTTAGGTCACTTTTTGTTCATTGCTTGCAATATATACAATTAAAAAGACCGCCTTTATTAAAACATTTTCTTTTGTTTCCAGGAGCTAGGGCTTGACATCTCTGAAGAACAGATCGCCGAGCTCGAATCAGCATTACACGATATCGACTTCGCCTCCGCCGCCGAACATGAGAAGAAAGTTCGCCATGACGTCATGGCTCACGTCCACACCCTGGCTGAGAGGTGTCCTCATGCAGCTCCCATCATCCACCTCGGAGCCACCTCCTGCTATGTTGGTGACAACACCGACCTGATCGTGCTTAAACATGGCCTGGAACTGCTGCTGCCTAGGCTGGCTGCCGTCATCAGTCGTTTGTCGAAGTTTGCGGATGAATATAAGTAAGTGGTTATGTCAATGTTAACTTTACTTTTTACATTTTTGTGTAGATGTCTTTTATATTGTAAAATAACTGTTTTACCTCGGAAACAGCTTTTTTTTTAAAATAAAAATGTCATATTATTTAATCTGGCTTTTAAACTACTTCTGCGTAATTTTATGGTAATCGGTTCAGTAGCTACGGTATTAAACCAATAAACAAACTTGAAAATTCTCTATTTCTCGAATACTAAAAAATCTGAATGTTTAATTTAATTCAATGTTAACTCTTAATTTCTTTTAAATTTCAGATCCGTACCCATTTTGGGTTTCACGCACTTGCAGCCGGCTCAGTTGACAACCGTTGGTAAGCGAGCGTCGTTATGGCTGAGCGATTTATTGATGGACGAACGCGCTTTATCCCGCGCGCGAGATGACCTGCGTTTCCGAGGAGTCAAGGGAACCACTGGCACCCAAGCTTCATTTCTGCAACTCTTCAAAGGAGACGGTGAAAAAGTTAAAGCATTAGATAAGAGAGTCGCTGAACTAGCCGGATTTGATAAGCGATACCTTGTAACAGGACAGACGTATTCGAGAAAAGTAGATTTAGAAGTTATAGCAGCACTTTCGGGATTGGGAGCAACGGTACATAAGATGTGCTCGGATATACGTATTCTAGCCTCACGCAAAGAACTGGAAGAACCGTTTGAGACATCTCAGATTGGCTCGAGTGCTATGCCATACAAAAGAAATCCTATGAGATCTGAACGTTGCTGCGCTTTAGCACGTCATTTGATTACCCTTCATGCTAATGCTGCGAATACCCACGCAGTACAATGGTTGGAGCGTACTTTAGATGATTCAGCTAATCGACGCATTACATTAGCTGAAGCATTTTTAACTGCTGATGCTACTTTACTAACTCTTCTTAACATATGCCAAGGACTTGTCGTGTATCCTAAAGTTCTAGCTCGCCATATAGCTCAGGAACTCCCATTCATGGCTACTGAGAATATTATTATGGCCATGGTGCAAGCTGGCGGTGATCGTCAAGTTTGTCATGAGAAAATTAGAGTACTCTCTCACGAAGCTGGAGCAGTGGTCAAACAAGAAGGAAAGGATAACGACCTTATTGAACGCGTCAAAAATGATAAATATTTTGCTCCTATTATACCGAAACTGGAAAGCATTTTGGATGCATCTACTTTTATTGGCAGAGCCCCTGAACAAGTTACAGAATTCATTGAAGAAGAGGTTCAACCAGTTCTGATCAAGTATAAGGATGCTTTGGCAGAGGTAGAAAAGCCAGTGTCTTTAAACATTTAAAATTATTTTTAATTATTTGACGAAATATTATCAATGATTAATAATTATTATTATTGTTAAATGTTATGAAATGAAAAACAGGACATACATGAATAAATGATATATTTACATTACAGCGTTTATAAACATATAAAAATGACTCCACAACTTCATAAAACGTAATATACTAAATGAACTAGACAATGGTAACTTATGTTCAATCAATGCCGAAAGTAATGCTTTGCAGTCACAAGCTTTAAAAGAGCATGAGTAATAAATAACTATGAATTAACATTATAACAATCAAACAAATAAATAAGCCTAGACAGTTAAAAAAGAGAGATACAACTTATTAGTTAAGCTCAAATACAAATTTCAAAATCGTAGGATATTCGTGATTCACATCTTATCACAATTTTGATGGCACGTTGAGATTCAAAACCGTTCATTTACAATATTATGTTTTCAGAGAGCGTTTGTAAGAAGTGTGTCACCTTGGCAAGCTGGTCCCTGGCTAGGCCAGTTACAAGCACCTAAGTTAGGGTCGAAGCTAAGCTGTACTGGGCAATTGAAGATATGGAGAGTAAATCTTTGTTTTGTACAGTCCCATCTACAAGCGTAGAATTTATTACATTGCTTAGGATGACGGAACAACCCTGCCCTCTTACAATCTATAGAACCTTGCAATGTCTCGTCTCTGTTTCTCCAACCTCCAGGTCCGTAACGATCAAATGCTTGTGAATCGACCTGCGATACCGTCGAATCAGATTCTTGTACGATATCAGATGCTGTTTCTTGATTCAATATAACTGTTTTGTATGTAGGTGCCACAGTAACGGCTTTGACGCGTGGCTTTATCCTTACTACTCTTTCTGTCGTTGAAATTACGGGTGTACTTGAAACGTAGCTCTCAGAGTAATCCTTTGGAGTATGAGCTATAGCAATATTGTCATTACTGGCTTCTTGATAATCTTGATAGAAGGAGTCGTCAGGAACAATAATAGGATTAAATGTAGAGGTAACTACTGGTGTTGCTGTCGCCACAGGCCGTGTTGAAATTCTACCTGATTTTTGTGCCCAAGAGTTTCCATTAATATCTCCGCGTCCAGTAGCTTCGTAAGTGGTGCTGTAATCACTATCTTCTTGAACATTAGGTCTTTTACCTTTCAGAATTAATACAGGTGATTGACAACTACAAACTGCACCTAACTTTCTTACTAGGAGAGGGTTAAAATCGTTAATCTTTGTAACTACAGCCACCTTAGGCTTCGACTTTCTTCTAACCTCTTGTGTAACTTCAACTAATTCTTGTTGAACTGGCACTGTTGAGTATGAAGATCCTACATTAGATACTTCAATAGACCCCGGTGTACTGTGAGCGAACGAAGAAACTAAACCAGCATCAGTACCAACTGTACCAAAACCGAGTAACTGAGATTTTGCCGTTTGAACAACGATATTTTGTTTCCTTAAAGGAGCTGCAGTCGTCGATACCACAATCGGAGTGTTGTCGATTTCTTGTCCTTGATATGGATTATATCTGATTTTTGGTGCTGCCGTACTCTTATACTCAAACGACTCAACATTTTCCTGTAAAATCTGTTCCACTGGTGGCAAGTACTCTGGTGCTTTATAAGCTGTCGTTGATTCGACATAAGCCTGAGTTGTTGATTTTACAGCGGGTCTTAAATATTTCGGCCTTGACTTTCTGGTAGCTGATGTGGCTGTAATAACCTCAGGTGCATAAGTCGATGTAACAATCTTAGGGGATACATAATAGTTCTCAGATACAACAGGCGCAGCAGTAGTGTAGGCAACTGAAACTAATCCAGCATCAGGTCCCACAGTTCCGAAACCAAGTAAATTAGATTTAGCTGTTTCAACAACTATATTCTGTTTTCTCACAGCAGGCGCAGCAGTTGATGACACAACAATAGGCGCAACAGCTGGAACACTAAAATCTTGATAAGTACTTAGCTTGGAATCAGAATTGAGCGATTCACCTTCATTATTGTAACCGAATCTTTCATAAGTAACTACTCTTGCGCTGGATTCTTCACGAGCAGGTAAGTATTCCAAAGATTTTATTTCGGGTGACGCAGTCGATTGGGTAATGTAGGTAGTTTTTTGTGGTGGCAAGTACTCGGGAGCCTTAAATTGGGTTGTTGAGCTAGGGGGTAAGTATTCCCGTGTCGTAGTAGTTGAGTATGTTCGTGGACGGTAAGTAGAGGTCACTTGTGGGGTAACAGTGGATACAACAGGTGGCAAATATTCTTCAGCCTTGTAACCTACCTGTATTTCAGGTGATTGGTAACCGGCTTGATATTGAGTTGTTTTTGTATCAGGGAATGATGAGAAATGAACGGATTCTACAATTTGTGATGTATCGGAAACTGATTTAGTATTTGTAAATTGTTGGGAGAAGTCTGATGGCTTATAGTCATATTGATCTTGAGAATGTACGACTGAACTTTGTTGGTAAACAGTAGGTGTAGAGGCCGTTGAAACAGTATACGTTTGCTGATATTCATTTTTGGGTGGTATATATTCCGGCGCTTTGTATGGTTTTACTTTTCTGGAGGCTTCATATTCTGAGTAGTGATCTTCATAAACCAGAGTAGATGGAGTCGTAGAAACAAATACGACATCTTTACCAGATTCATATTGTGTGTTTCCAGTGCTCTGTTGATGGAATACTTGATGAGAAACAGCGCTCGCGTCGGAATATTTTGCTGTATTTGATGTCTCTACGTTACTTTGTATTTCAGGTTGACTGTATGAATATCCTTCTTGATTATACGTCTGTTGCGCTGAAGCTTCGTATTGAACAGGTTTACTAACAAAACTTATTTTGGATTGTTGAATAGGTTTGTACGTTTGAGTGAATACAGTTCCAGTGGGCTCAGCGTATGATACTGGAGTAACCTTTTGAGTATAAGTCAAAATAGGATTCTTATAAACAGATACAGCAGGTTGTTCGTAACTGAAATCAACTATCGGAAGTGGTGTTGTCGATGGAATTCTTTGTCTTTCAACTTTATGAAGAGTTTGTTGACTGTATGATGTTGGTCTATATGTCGAAGTAACAATAGGAGTAGGTGTCGATGACACGATCTTTGTGGTTTCATAACTGACGGCTGGCTGAGAGTATTCGTATCCTGAAAATGATGAACCTTCATATGCGTTAATTTTACTTGCATCTACTTTATGAATCGTCTGTTGACTGTAAGACTGAGGTTGTGATGTAGATAGAGTCGACTGAACAGATACCGCGGGCTGCGCTTGTGATGTATAATAAGTAGGTTCTTCGTAATTAACAGCAGCAGTATTGTATTGATACCCAGTAGAACCAATATTTGATCGTGAATCTTCTCTGTGAATAGTCTGTTGACTGTATGATTGAGGAACGTAAGTTTGACTGACATATGTCGCTGGCGTAGCCTTTACCGTATACTTGAGGAAAGGATTTTCGTTAATAGTCACCGCTGTCGAAACTGCGGGGCGGACGGTTGTAGAAACGGGAACATATTGCTTAGTATTAAATCTTTGAATGGTTTGAGAGCTGTAACTTTGAGGTGTATAAGATACCGTAGGAGCTGGTGTTGAATATTGAACTACGGTTTTTGGCGCCTCTTCTAACCGAATGGTTGGTTGTTTGTACTCATAGCCCTGTTCGGATTGGTCTTGAGAATATGTGTTTACTTTACTGGTATCGACGGTATGCAAAGTTTGTTGGCTGAATGTCTGTGGTTGGTATGTTGATACAACAGGTTGAACAGATATAGCTGGTTGAGGAGTTGTATATTGTATCACAGTTTGGGGAACTTCGTAATTCACAGCTGTATTTACAGCACTGTGTCCACTAACATCAACTGATGGAGTATAACTGCTAGCTGTGCTATGAATAGTTTGTTGACTAAATGATTGTGCTGTTGGTTGAACATACGTAGATACTAATGGTCCTGTAGTGTAAGCGACTACTTTCTTAAATGGTTGTTCAGGAAGAGGGCTTGGTGTAGAATACTCAAAACCAACTGATTCTACTTTATGTATCGTTTGTTGGCTATGACCGAATCCTTGTGGTTTATATGATACTACAGTAGCTGATGGAAGTGCTGTAGTGTACGTAACAACATTTTCAGCAGGTTTCGTGTAAGTATATCCTGAAGAATCACTTTGGCTTGATGATCCAGCGTTGTATGTTGACGAGTCTCTACTTTCGTACTGGTAGTTCAAACCTTGATTGTAATCGGTTACTTGAACTTGAGGTGTCACTTGCTTGATTGGGACAACGGTTGGTTGAACAAATGTAACAGCTGGTTGTGTGTAACCGAAAACTTGTTTGATACTTGTTCTTGGTGGTTCTGGTACGTATGTTGTTTTGTAAGTAACTGGTAAAGGTGTCGCTGTCGTCGGCACTCCAGATGAAGTGGGTGTTGTAACAAAGCTGTATCCGTCCTGATTAAGACTGTCAGTACCAATGTGGCTTACAGAAACTGCAGGTTCTGCTACTGTGTAACCTTGATGAACAACTCCATGGCTAACTGATTGAGTTTGATAATTACCTTGATTTGTGTAACCAATATCGACCAATGAAGTTTTGCCTACAAGTGCAACATTGACTGCTCCCGCAGTTAATTCGTGACCGGCGCCGCTGTGTATTGTGTCATCGCTGACATATTTTGCAGCGTTTGCATTACTGTAGCTGCCATGATAGGTAGTAGTAGCAGCACCGGAACTTCCGGTTGATCCGCTATTATATCCATCCAGATGACCTTCGATGTTATAAAGATTTTGAGCTACAGCAGGACCTTCATTAAACTCAATAGCAGGCTTTGGATATGAGTAACCGCCTGACGAACTAGCGTCACTGGCTTGGTTATACGAACCGGTATCGTAAGTTCCAGTGTAACTTCCAACGTTATATTCATTCGTGAAGTTGTACTTAGGGTCAATGTGTTCATATGGTACTGGAGGCACATCAATGTGGTTGTAAGGCTTAGCGCGGTCACCGGCAGGATTGTGGACATACGCACCTGACTTATCTTTACGGTAATATCCTCCGTTATATTTCCCACTATCGTATCTTGGTGATGCACCAGGGTAAGCATCATTTCCTCTGTATTTGCCTGAGTCGAAACGTGAAGATGATCGACCGCTCGATGCTCCTGCCCTTGCGCCTAATTTTAACGCTGCGTCATATATTGTGGCTGAGCTAAGTTTGTTAGTGGGTTGCCTATAATCATCAAGAATTAACGATCCACTAGTATATTTATTGCCATCGTTGTAATTTGTAGTTTGAACTAAACCTTGGTTGATACCATCTGCGGAAACATAATTATAAGAAATACCACTAGACTCTCCTTGGTATCCTAAACCTACTTCGAGTGATCCGTCATCTATTTGATAAGTTCCTGGTCCAGCGAACCCTAAATTGGAGACTTCTTGGGATGCAATGTAATTGGTGTCAAGGATGTCATCTTTGGTTAGGAATCCGTTTTGAATTCCAACGAGATTGTCCAAAGACGCTCCGGAGACTAAACTCTGGTGAGCTGCTATGTTGACTGAGTCGGCCGTTTTTCCTTGGAATCCAGTAGCACCTGAAAGATACGAACATTATTTAGAATATTTTACGATTACGCAAAAATAAAACTGTATTTAAACATTAATGCCATTTAAGTAAGATTTCTGAAAATTAGATTTCTCAATAACTTAGAATTTTATAAAGTATTTGATCAAAAGTATCTGCAAGCACATTTAAAGACACTTTTTACAGTCTTTACTACAGTACAACAGTGATCAAATACACCTAGAACAGTTCTCTACTACCATAGCCAGTCGCACTTAAACGGAACGGCGTCGAAGTCCAGGCCGAAGGGACAGCAGAACTCGTACGCTTTCCTTGGTACAAGTATTATTACTAACTTATCAATGTACTAAATTAGTACCAACTTACCAGACAAAGCAGCACCAGAGTATCCAAAGGCCTCAGCCTCGTATCTGCCGATATTTCCGCAGTTGGGCACCAACCAAGGCCAGTCGCACTTGAGGCGAGCGGCGTCAAAGCCCAGGCCGAAGGGACAACGGAACTCGTAGGCTGTTAGTGGTGCCTTGCCATGGTCGAGACAGGCGAAGAACCAGCGGCAGTTCTCTGGGTCCGCGTAGTATCCTGGAAGATGGGGATGTATTAAAATCTGTTTTTTCCAGTGATTATATGATCATATGATATAATAAATATCTTTATAAAATATAATATAACAAAAGCTATTAATCATTAGGGATATTTATCCCTACGGAAGAATCAAAAACTAAAATAATGTCTAATCGCAATAAAATTGCCCCAATTTTTTGGAACCTACAGATAGATAGACGTCAGTCTTCCAACATTCATTTTTTCGGGGTTGTGGATACGCACATTTCATAGCGGGAGTCGAATGCTAGACCCACGGGACAGTGGAACTCAAACATCTAATGATATCTATTATAAAAGAAACTTACCTTCGTGGTCAGGGCACTGGAAGCGAGAGTGCGGGACGGGCGCGATCTCAGAGGAGCCGGGGCAGGCTTGCGAGTGCGGGAGGCTGCCGGGCCATACACAGACTTCGTAGCGGGAGTCGAATGCTAGACCCGCGGGACAGTCGAACTCGAATACCTGAAATAGATTCATTTATTTGTTACGATTTATACCACACGTACCTATGGAAATGTTAAAATTTTAACACATTATTAATAGCAAAATTGCCAGACTATGGTGGAAGCCGCGAAGACAAAATCGGGGCAGGGTTCCGCTGGTTTGATGGTTAAAAGCTTAGTAAAAACGATCACTTGCGAAAATTTCGAAGACTTAATTCATATTATGATGTAAATGTAATAAAAATTAATTCATGATGTTCATTTTGGGAACAATTTCACGTGTTAACATCAAGTTTAATTAAATTAATAAGTTTTTTAACATGATAAAAATTACCAAAACAAGTTACTTACGGTGAATTCAGGCGACAGCTGGTCGAATTTCACGCAACGGTAGAACCTGGCGCAGGAACGGGGATGGACGAAGTAGCCTTGACGTGTGCATGAAAATTCGGTTCTCGTATCCTGGAATACAATGAGAAATAATCCAATTATTTTGAACTTGAACGCTCCTAGCGGATAATATAGACAATTATATGTGTTCGTGTATTTGCTATCGTATTTTACTTCTAAAATTGACATTCAGCTCTGTTAACGAATGTTAATTTCTGGCTAAAGACCAAACAAAACAAGCCCAACTTATTTAATTTAGCACTAAAATGTAGGGGGCTTATAGCTGATATATTCAAGGTTACGACTTTTCCTACAAGCTGATAACAATTATAATTCACAGAGCAATCCTTTAGCGACTGTTATCGCTTAACATCAGATTGAACTGCCTACTCGTTTATCCTTTTTCATATGAAGAACTAGAAGTTAAAATAAATTACCTCTCTGATCGAATGTATAACTCCATCGGAGTCGACGACTTGCGTGATGCGGTACGGAGACACCTGCA
>DVXP01001223.1:0-15783 GCA_018235645.1 Junonia grisea | reverse complement strand
ATGCCTAACGCTTCCGACATACCCAAGTATTTGTATGATTCGTTTGCGGACAGTGATCTAAAGTTTATGGAATCTGAAAGTTGTATTCCATCAGATTCCACAATCCGCCCTCGCTCCACATGCATAACCGCACACTTGTCAACTCCAAATTCCATTCTAATAGAATTACTAAAAGTTTCGGTTACCTTTAGTAACTCCATCAGTTGTGAACATGAAGGTGCAAACAGCTTTAAGTCATCCATGTAAAGTAAGTGTGATATAACTTTACCTCCTCTCCGCAAACGATAGCCTAGTCCTGAACTCTCTAGTAACGTACTCAGAGGGTTCAGGGCTAAACAAAACCATAAAGGACTCAGACTATCACCCTGGAATATTCCCCGCTCAATCCTTATAGGTTCCTCATTCTCGCGAATCGTTCGACATCCTGGATAGCGAAGGACTGTCCGCCATTGCCCCATACATGATCTCAAGAAACTGCATAGAGTTGTATCTAATTTGTACAACTCAAGCACCTTCAAGAGCCATGTATGTGGCACGGAATCATAGGCCTTCTTATAACCTATCCAGCATGTCGACAGACTCTTTCGAGAACGACGAACCTGTTGGCTAATGGTCATTAATCATTAATCAAGTCATTAATCAAGAATATTAATAAGATGTATGAGATTTTATTTCAAATTTAGATTTACTAATATTAGAGAAAAAATTTTCAAACTAAATCCATCCCGGCTTTAGCAGTGAAAGTCATGCGTAACATACGTCACTGTACCTAATCACATCATAAAAGATACGAAAAATGATTTGAAGAATTCTTAAAAAATGAGTAATGCGTTATAATTAATTATACAAGTATTTCCTTTGTTGCGACCAAAATGACCAAAATGCTCCAATTTTTCGACTGAAAAAAAAATGGATCAGCTTAAATAAAAGTCTTTTTAGAAAATACTACAGCTCATATAATCGAAGTTACACTTTCATTTCATTAACAATGATCACAAAAGTTTCATTTCTTCTGTTTACGCACCGCATAGAATATACAATTCGCATACAACAAAAAAAATTCCAATTCATAATCGAACCTATTCATTTAAAAATAATTTACTGGAAACGTATTTTTATTAATGTATTTATTTACATTAAAATTCGCAAATACAACTTTATACATTTTTTTTATATTTTTACATTGCCTTATTAATTTTATTTACAAATTCTATGTTAATCAATCTTAAACAACTTTTTGGTCAATTCATCTTACAAATAAATGTACTTATACTTCAATGGTTTACAAGTTTCACTAGTAAAACAATTTAAATCTTATTTAAAGTAAATTGACTAAAGTTAGAATTAATAGAACTATTATTATTAACAACAACGAAATACTGATTAGAGATACAGTGAATAAATAAATCCAATAAAAACTAGTGATTAAAATACTTTAAACAAATGACTAGCGCCACAGTAAATTAAATTCTAACGAACTACAAAATAAATATGTACACAACAATGATAAATAATAAAACAATTAATATAAAATGGTGTGTTGCTTTAGCTTACGCAGTTAAAATACTATTTTTGGCAAGTTCAAATTATAAACAATCCTTTTTAAAAACCCTCAGACAAACTCTTTTATTAGTTAGTACCTTGTGTTAAGTTACCTTTATTTTCTTTTTTATAGAACAAATCCAAAATACATTGTTATGTTTTGCGAAGGCATTAAAATACATATTAAAAGAAAACACACCACCAATACAGCTTTAATGTACTAACAATAGAAGGAGCTCAATAAAGTAAGTTTACGTCGAATATTAAAATTCGCCCATGCGCTACTGTTTTTTTTTTCCATTATTTCGTGCTCGCTGGTCTAGTAAGACATCATGAAGAAAACAGTTATACTACGATAGTTTTGGTGAGACGATAGTTTATCACTGCAACTGACTAAGTACTAACGGTCGCGGCTTCGATCCCCGCTCATGACAGACATGATAGACTCTGTATTGCATGTCTGACATGGTTTGGTTACTAGCGAGTTTTGTTGGGTGTGCTTCTGGATCCCAGACATAAGATCCAATGATCTCACTGGAGACTGTTGAGTGTGAAACGTTTATTTATGTGATCATCTTCTAAGGCTTGACTGATTTTATCCTATAAAAGAAATATTGACTGGAACGTAGGTATGATACATTTTAATTCCCATAATTTGATTGCATAAAATACAAGCACACTTATTAGAAATTAATGAATACATTAAGATAGGCGAAAGATACTCGTAACATTATAATTATAAAAAAATAAGAAAATTCAACAATATCTACATCTAACGTACTATATTAAATCTATGCTAATTGGTGTTTCAAATCGAACCTCTAATAGGATTTTAAATCTTAAATTAAGCAATAAACTTTGAAAACTCAAGCTTTAGACCTAATTGTGAATATAATTTATTATTATTGAACTATGTTCAACATAAGAAATAAGCAAAATCTAGATGGACAATTATTTGATAATTATTAACAGCGCACTTACAATAAATTAACAAAGAAAATAAAAATTACTTTAATATAGTTATGTAGGTATGAATTAAAGTTAAGTGAGTTTTTTGTCTTGTAGTGAATCATCTCTATTTTTAGTACCTTTGAATTATTGTGTATACATTATATATGTATATGCTTCACTTCTATTTAAAGATAATAACTTAGGGATTACACGGTTTTATATGAATATAGGCCATTTTATTCCTATTATATTTATGTATGTGTCCCACGATTTTTGCCCTCTTTTAATACTTACGATTTTGATAATTCCAACAAATGCTGCTATGCTTTGTTTTCTTTTATTTTTTTATATAATATATTTAAGAAGCATACAGATTGTAACGCATACGAGTATCTTCGATGTACTTATTTTATTATTTGATATAAATGGATTGCCAAATTTTGTTATTGGTCTTTTTACGGTAATTATATTTATAAATTACATCATTATAATATAGATGTAAAATAGTAAACGTGAAGTATTGTTGGGTCCATTATGGAACTGAAAATTATAAAGAAATTGATCCCATCACTCGTACTCATACAAGCTACAAAATCAGATATTAAATATTAAAATTACTCTCAAATCTTAGTAATCCTATTTACATATTTATTAGTTGTTAAGATAATAAAACTGAATAAGCGAAATTTTCGTAGTGTTTTAGGCACTATTTAGACAGCCATCAATCTTAATGTCTTATTACAAAGCTTTACTTAATCTAAATCTTATAAAAACGTTTACAATCTACATGTCAATAGGCAGGTAGTAACAATTCAATTTATCTATGACCTAAAGAGTGTGTATACAGTGTTATTGAATTTGTGACAGCCTCGAACCATATATATCTTGTATTTCAGAGTATCGAGACAAAAGGGAATAATGCATATATTTTAATATGATATAATTTTTAAGTGGTAAGTTTACATATTGTCGGCTAACTATTGATATAACTAGATGTACAATATTTAATTATGCGTATTCACTCTTGTTAATTTCAACTCTGTTCGTTATATCTATTTCCTAAATGTTATTATTACATTGTTATAAATTATTAAGTTTTAACTTTATTTTTATTTGTGTCATTACAACAACGAATCTAGAAAACGAATATTAATTCAACATTTTATAGACTCTTTGATGTACTATTATTATAACCATAGTGCTATTTACAATAAATTTCAGTAAAAACGTTTCTCCATTAAAAACACTGTTGGTTCCTCGAACATTAGATAAACCTAAACGGAGGTGTAGATAACGCCAATCTAAGTAATAATAATACAAATGCTGATAATGTATTCAAAATATCGTCTAACGTATTGGCTAAAGCGTCTATCAATAAAGCATTTTGTATAATCACAACAACATGTCCTTTCCGCCTAATTTCATTCACTACCTAAACGATATCACTAAAACAGTCTGACACATCCGAAACTTTGGGGAACAGCGAAAAAAACTACGGCTGACCTTGTCTCGCTCCGCGGCATGGTCCGTCGGCAGACCGGGATAATTATTTCACTGACACCGTACTGTTGATACATACTTGATACTTGAACACCATCATCAGAGTTTAAAACTGTATTAGATATAATCAATAGAACAACTAAATATAATAAAATATCGGGTACATATTGTGTAAAAGTCAAAATTGATCGTGAAACAATTTCCCCGATGGCCTCAATGGGGCGTAGTTGTGATAGGGGGGTCAGAGGACGGGCGCCGAGTTTCGTCGAGTTCAGCACAGGAGTTCGGAGTTGGAAGGCGGTACTCAGCTGGGTAGCGGCGGCCGTGAGGAATGTGGAGCTGGGCTTGAAATCTGCGGAGCGGGAGAGGGAGTTGTCGCACTTTCCGGGGCAGAGTGCGTCCGCGCTGCTGGCTGCAAAACGGGACTCTGCGGCCATGGATGCGTTGAAGTTGCTAATGTTCTGTGAAATAAGAAAATAATTCCAAATTATTTTTTGAATGAATATATTTATCTTTTTTTTTTATTCGCACCCAGAGTCGGATATCTTCATAGATATCCGCCTCCGGGAGAGCAGATCGGCTTATGAAAGATTGTAATTACTAAAAACCTCTGCGATCACCACACTCAGCATGGCAACGGAGAGGCTGCAGGATCACTTACGCATGCGTATCCGCTGCCCCTCCAGGAATATATTCGTCTTAATATTTCGAAACATCCCGTTAAATAAGCTGATGACCTACCTAGAATAAGGAGATATAGTAGATGCTGGTGGAGTGGGGACGGCAGCAGTGTCTGGATGTAGGAAGTTTCTCCGCTGTTCAGCCCGCTCCCAACATTGTTGTAGACATCGCGCCATAACATCTGGTAAATTGTTCACTTGCTCCTGTAATTATATTATATATATTTTTAACGGGTCACTAAAACTTTCGCTAGTACTATTGTCAATTTCTTTTTTATTAGAAGTTAATAAATAATGTTAAAGGCTTCACCGATGTATATGTCTTAAAGAACGGATTCAAATAATACTAGAATATAATATAAGTAGTACGCGTCAACATACATTAGTATAACTCTTATAATGTTGTCTTTTTCCTAAATATTCTAGATAGTACATACTTGTAAATTTGTTAACTTCTCTTCTAAGCTGGTAAGCCTCTCTTCGATAGTGTCTTGCCTTGTACTCATGTCTGACACTATCTCATACACCGTGTTCTGGGTCTGTAAAAGGAAGGGGTCCTACTATCAATCGCATTGCAGCTCAATTTGCATTTTCGTTTTAAATCACAATTTTGTGTGTAGTGTACGTTTGTATTACAAAAATTCAATAGTCATGTTAGTTTTTCTTTGCAGTGTTCGTGTTATGTTTTCACATTCTAAAATCTCTAACACACAATAATAAGACTGCATGCTCTAAGTTTTAAAGCTGTTTTTTATTAATTTTATTTTTTGCTGCTAACAGAAAGTGCGCTTAGCGAATGAAGACGGTTTGGGAATCATGCTTGCTATTTAATTAGCTGGGTAACGTCTACATTGCCTTTTTTGCGTTTTTTTTTTTCATCTATCAGGTGCTAGGTAAGGATCTAAATGGATTTTTGTATGAAAGTAGCGTGAGCTTGGAATTTAAAAATAAAATTGAAATTACCTTCGCCATGTCTGTTATCGTGTTGGCGTTGTCCATTAATTTTCTTTGATCCATTTTCACTTTTCGTAATCTGAAAATGATGGAACGTATTTATTATTTATTCTTATTTAAAGCGTCAATTAGTATAATAGGTGATGTTTTAATTTTTATAAATTTCCAAGATTTAGAAGCAATTAGACAGATATCATTCAACTCTCTTGTTTTCTTAGTAATGTTTATTAGCATAAATACATCAATTAGATTGGTTTTACTTACGCATAAATAGCTAATAAGAATTTTCGTTGATGTGTTCTTACTCGACCCGGGTGAACTCTTTTCACGAGCCTCGTATGTTTGTATATTAACCAAGTTTCTCTAAGAACATTGGCTGCTGCATTTTTCAGCTGAAATATCACAAGTCAATTCATTGGATACTTTAGTACTTTAAGGAAACCATAATAAAACCAGAAAACATTTCAAACTGCAAACAAACGAATTATTAGTAGAATAAAATTAGCATCTAAACCAAATTCTTTGGCTCATAATTCTACAAACCGGAAGGGAAATTAATATAGATTAAATATGTGTATCTACAAAGGTATTTTTACGTAATACTTAATATTTTGTTCATAGCCTACTCTATATTCAAACGGGTATTTCTACAGTGGCGAAATACATTCTATTTCAAACTGTCATAATCTTACCTTGCAAAGTCCTCGATCTGTCACATTGTAACAGTTACCTTACCTTTTTCGTGAGTTGGGTTTCCATCATGAAGTTATGAACATGCTTCTCCGCTCTAGTTAATTCTAATTTTCTTGAGGCAACGGTCACTAATAATGCTGTACATCCCGCCCCCTGTTAATTAGATCAACAATTGTGGTGAACTGATGTCAATGAAATACTTACTCTTTTAGTAAGTTGTGTGTCCATCATGAAGTTATGAACGTGCTTCTCAGCTCTAGTTAATTCTAATTTTCTTGAAACAACCGCGACTAATAACGCAGTGCATCCAGCTCCCTGTTAAGTGAATACCTTAATGTAAAATGCAAGCGAACGTGTAGAAGCATTCAAGATTTCACATTCCTTAACTAAAAAAATGCAGTTTCAGGCTAGAAATGAAAATAAACTATTTATTTGAGCTATGTGGTATTTCTTTTTTTAAGTAACTTCTTTTTTATTTATTTATGCGAGGACAATAGACACGAATAAATAAAAAGCTAATAAAAGCGTTGTTTTTAGTTAAATAGAAGATATACACTAACTATCCGTAGCGTTGTCGATTACCCTCGTTAGCGTTTTATAAATAATGTTAATTATACAAAATGTTTAAAATTATTAGCTGAAAAATAGCGTTATTAGTATAAAGAATTAAATGCTTTTAATTATTGTTAATAACTAGTGCTCAAATCTTCAAATTCTAATCGTGTACCAAACTTATTATGGAACTGCCAACTTTAGCTGAAAAAATATTATTCACTATGTCTACATTAGGATTACTTAAATTACAATTATTTATCACACTTCAAACCACTCGCAGACACATAATATTAATATGTTGTTACAACAAATATCTCTCAGTGCATATCCATCTAGTTGTGCAAAACACTTCATTTTATCATGATTTCCATCTTTATTCAACTACATACTCCGTTTTATACAGAACAGTACCAAAAGTGCAAATATATTATCTCAGTTTTACTTTAAAAGTTAGATAAAATAATTTTAGGAAAAGTGAGCCATTTTAAAAACAAACGTATTGTGCAATTCAGTGAAATAGTTAAGTGAAGAGAGAACTAGAGATAGAAAGGAGAAATGAAGCATTCCATTCTACAAAATAGTTCTAATAGCTGGCTTTAACAGGGAAATGGACGATATATTATTCAATAAACAATAAACAATTTATTACTTGGAAATATTTATTTATTTATTTTGTAGTCGGGAGTAAAATAAATTTACAGTTGTGTGTACATTAGTCGTGAGATATATCTAAGCGGTTGTGACAATGTTTCTGTTAAATATAATATATGCAACACTTATGTAACTTTTTTATTCAAAAATTTATAATTACAATACCATACATCTGATTTACAATCTGTGAACATAAATATCAATGGTAACACTGAATACATAAAACAGCAGTGAATTCATTTAGAATGTCTTTATAAGAAGTGTAAACAATTATCGTGTGTTGAGTGTCTGTTGAAAACAATAAAATGTTGGTGTTGACTGACTTCATTACAACGTGAATCAAAATAAAAATACTTCAATTATTAATTTATTTAACAGCAAATCCAAATAAACGATTGAACAGAAATAAAAAATAACTAGAATGTGCGTTTATCGTCAGTCAACACGAACACGAATGCCTGTGAGGAACTTACCATAATGCCGGTGCTTACGGCGATACCTCGGCCGCAATATGTGTTTGGCACAATGTCACCAAAACCGACGGAGAGAAATGTAATTGCAATAAGCCACATCGCATTGAGTAGGTTAGCATGTTCTTCATCGTGAAACCTTTTGAAAATAAATTTTATCGCTTTACTTAGTACGTCTACCTTCCAGTATTTCGTCGTTGAAGGTAAAAAGTAATGTGTAAACCTACCTATCAGTACTGCACGCAAGCATATCCCATTGCAAAAGTGAAAGGATTTTTTTTTGTATAAAAGAAAGAAATTGAAGAAATAGAAAGATCGTATCGTCTTGAAGAGTTTGACTTTGATTGTGAAATTGAAATTGCTTCAGTCAATTGTGAAGTAGATTATGACACATAAAATGGCTCACCTTTACCAACCTATCACATTTTTATAGACAAAGCAAGATAATAGAAGAAAAAGAAAACAGCAGTGGTTTTATTTCATTGATTCTTGCTACGTCTAGTTAAAGCGAACAGAGGCTATTCGAATTTCCCGTAGACAGTTCATAGAGATGATACCCAAATAGCCTACCATTTGTTATCATACATACCACCATACCGCAGGTGAGAGTAATGCCACGGCCGCAGTAAGTGTTTGGAACTATATCACCGTAGCCAACACAGAGGAAGGTTATAGCTGTCAGCCACATTGAGTTTAGCAAATTGGCATGGTCTTCATCGTGGAACCTGAGAGCCAAAATGCCCAACAAGAACCACAAGATAACCGATTGTATAATACAATATAGTTTGCATTTAAAAAGCCGGATGTTAATTATTCCGTGATTTAAATATTCAATTTAGAAAATTGAAAAATTCATAAATAATTTTGAAATTCTATCGAGCCATAGTACAAGATCTTAAAAAACAATAATTTAGCATGCCTCTCGAACGATACAAAATAAACTTTAGAACTACACAAATACTAATATTGTATGATCTTCAGTACAACGTGCAGACTAAACATTTATTTGGGGTCAATACCAAATATAATGTACTGTATAGCCATGCTGTGAAATTTTAATTTACTTACTTGGTATACGGGGTTATGATAACACAGATAATGAACACTTACAAAGACAACGCAACAAGAGAGAAAAAGAGTACAGAAGAGGAAGAAGAAAGCCTTCTGCTTACCAGGAAGCAGAGATATCACTTTGAGCGTGAGTGTGACAAAAGTGCAGTGGTTTTGTGCGGATATTTCATTGCCAGTTCATTGGAAGCTTGTCTAAATGTGTTGGAACCTAGAGCCATTTTGTGCGTGACTTGATTTATACTTCGTATCACACCGGCAGTGTTTGTATGGTATTCTGCCGTAGCTGATATAAAACTTTTCTTTTTTCGTTTTCTTCAATTATCAGTGCAATCCATTGTGGCGTAGTATTCGACACAGCACTTTTCTCATTAAACATTTATGTGCACATCGTAAAATTCATGATTATATTCACTAACACTTACAGCACATTAAGCATTTTCATTTTACAACACTACTAAATCTAACACATAATCTACGTCGAATTTTATATACAGCGATTGTGTTCAATTGTTTGATGGCTACATTAGCGAAAGTATTCAAAGTCAAACTCTTATCATTGTGATAATTATGAATTTCTACATTAACATCCTTTGAATATTCAAAGTAAACATTGGTAACAAAAAACACAGAGGGTAAGAAGCGGAACGAATAATTTGACAACGCCACAGTACAAAAGCATTAGCATGCCCATTTAGGCAATACATCGATAGTTGTTCGTAATAATTTTGTGTAAATAAAAGACAAAAAAATGTTCAAATTAAAATAAAATGAAAGCGATACTGATGACTCAAATACTGGTAACGATTAGCTTATTGATACACATAAACTAAATTAAATACTTTAACTTTTGTATGTACTCGACAGGAGACTGATAACGTTAATCATTTGTTACAAAAGTTATTTCGTGGATATAAATGATATCTAATACTGACCTTTCACACTGTCTCAATGTCCAGCTGGCTATTATCCAGAGTGATACCATAAAAACAAGTAACACGGTGCCGGGACATATAGTCATTAGAGTTTTTAATACGAATCTGAAATATAAATTTTTTAACAAACCAATTATAATAACATAATATTTCATGACATATGTATGTATATGTAAATTGAATTAATTATTTATTAAGTACACTTTTACTTACCTAGTATTAAAATTAATTCTGTTCAAAGCTCCTATACTTCTAGAAGAGGCATCTGTGAATAGCTTGCTATGTAGCAACATAACCCTGCATATTAGATACAGACGAAAGAACATTGGAAGGGACAGTGTTACGTCATACGGAACCTGAAATATTAGAGAAAAATAATTGATAAGGCAATGATTAATTAACACTGTTTGGAACACTCACTATATTAAAATATTGAAAATCATAATCTTAAAAACATTTTCGCATATTTTTATTTATCAAAAACACTTTGGTTTAGCTTATATTTGGAAACAAAATATACAAAAGACTATATTTATTGTGAGTTATTGTTTATCTCATGCTCTACGTTGAAGTTTTGAAACAGAAGAATTTAAACATTCATTGGACTTAAGGGTTTTATTATATATTTAGTTAACCCATTATGACCTGAAATATTTTAGTATTCCAGATTTTTTTTAATTTTTTTAGATACATACTTGTGGTAGGTCTAATTAATCATTTTTGACAGTTAAAATATTTCTCCCACTCATACTTCCGGAAAAACCAGTATATGCCGCTTGGCACCGCTAGGTTCATATATCTTAGTTGTCATATATGTTAATGAAATAACCTGCTATTTGTTGGAGCTATTGTATTTCTAGTTAGCAAATACATCTGTTTTTAGGTTATACTATTTTGTGATTAAAAAATAAGTCAACAAATAGAATTTTTCACCAGGTGTAAGTTTGAAAAATTTATTAAACCCTCGACATCGTATTCAATATGACCTAAGGACCTCAAACTCTTGGGAGATATTTTTATATACACACAGACACACACGCAAGCGCATACATTGTTTTTCGACTCACTCCCAATAAGCCTTTTCATTTGACACTCATATTGTAGAAATGCTTAAAAATAACTATTCCGCTAGCTTGGATTGTCCACCATCTTGGATTTAAAATGACGTCATATTACTTTTCGAGTTAGTCTCAACAAACCCTCCCATTTGATACCCATATTGTATAAATGAAATAAAAATAACTATTCTGCTAGGTTGAATGGTCCGCCATATTGAATTTAGAATGATGTCATGCATTTTATCATATATTATCATCTAAGCTTAATATGTATGCAAAATTTCAGCTGTATCGATTGAAGATACCTGTTTCAAAATTGAGTAGCAAAAATCTACCCGAAAAAACTACGTCCACATATTGCAAGATAATTTCAAAACGGCTGGACCGATTTTGATATAATATGTCTAAGAACCACCGCTAGAAAACCCTCTTTCAAATAAAAAACCTAGATCCAAATCGATTCACCCATTTAGATGCTACGGTGACACACAGACACACAGACTCACAGACAGACAGACACGCAGACACACAGACACAGACAAACATAGACAATACAAATTATTATGCATTTTAGTGTAGTTTGAACCCTTACAGGTCTCTAAGTCACATCTGCTGCTGGTTTCACTAGGAATAACTAATAAATTGATTTCGACCATCAGAGTGTATGAGTCGTATGAACAGTGGCTCAATATCGTTTTATTCTAGCGTAATTAATGCCTCTTGTATTGCACAACCCTTAAAGGTGACTTTTTGGCTGGATAAATGAAGAAAATGTAAAAAGTAGAATAAGAAAATAAGAAGAAAACTTAAATGTTTTGTAAAAAAAGTGCTTATGAAACAGCCTACGGTTACCGTACGGCATCTGTAACTTTTCGTGTTAAATACAAAGGGCACACAGAGAAAATTAGGTAACATTATTGTTTTATTAGCAGGGACGTTCTTTTGAAACAAATAAAAACAATATAAATTTCTCAAAACACATAAAATAGTGATACTATGAGCTACTTTCTAGAAGATGGTGTCCATATTTTGACAAAAAATTTACAACTCTGATAGCACGCGTCCGTGTCGGTCGTATTAGCACATTAATTGGTATAAAGTACTGTAATGGATAGATTTGTATACATACATATAATATAATTTTGATTTTGTTCACCACGACAAGCATGGGTCGCGAAAATTGAAATGCATAAAATTGGGTGCCATACGGCATTACTAGGTCATAATGGGTTCAGTTAATTTTTATATAAGCTTAACCAACATACGTATATGCTAAATATACGTAGTCTTTCACTCATATTAATATAATTTCATAGATTTTGTCCACAAACTCTTAAAACGTAACAGGAACAGTGGGTATGCGCGATATTGTTAAATATGCAAACAAACTCATGCTTCCAAAAATAAAACTAATGTTATTGTAACACTTCTAACAATGCCTATTGTTGAATACAGACCTGAATTTGCTTATATACTGTGTCCTACGGAGAAAATTAAACGATATTAAAATATTAAAGTTGAAAGATAATGATTCGAGTTTCATGAAATTATGATCAAACGAATTTATTTACAAACTGAAACATTTGTAAACGTTAATACAAAAAATTTCAAAACGCCATGCGTAATATTAATATTAAAACTTGTTACTAATGAATTTACATTAGCTATAAGTATTTTTATAGTCAAATGTTAATTCTCATAATGATTTAATAATAAGGTTACTTTTATTAATAAATTTAGTAATTGCAAGAACCTATTGATTTTCTAGAATAATATGTGTAATACTTTTTTGATCAAGAATATTTAGCCGAATAATAAAGTTGCCGATTTTTATAGTAAAACTTTAGTGTCGAATAAAATTCCGATATTCCATCTCATAAATATTTATGAATTGGTAATAATATCGTTTGTAAGATACGAGTTATATCGAAAATGGAGTTGAATTTCGAATCATATTTTTCAATTTTTGTTCCCTACTTATTTGCGATACTATACTATATTGGAGATTTCTTTTTTTAATTTCAGTTACAAAATTTTAGAATAAGATGTCTTTGGAAACCTCTTCAAAATAAAAAATATTCACATATTTTTGGTCCGAGTAAGATTTTCTAAGAAACAAAATATGACTACCTATACCGAGAGGTTTGAAAGACTGGAACTCCTTCTGCAGTTCAGAGATTTACCAAGAGTGGATTTTACGAAACTCCACCCTCAATAGGGTTAACACATTATACATAATTCCCATACTTATAATAACCAAAAGAACTCACAACTTCAACACCGATAACTCCTCCTTTGTTTGCCAGTTTCGTCGTCCACGTGAACGTGTACTGGCCAGGTATGGGGTGGACGGCGCATATAGCAAGCTCCAGAGCGATTTGTGCTATCCGCTGCCATGTCATTGCTATCCGCCAGTCGTCGGCGCAGTTGTCTATCATAAATAACTGGAATTAGAAAAAGAAATTAAATGTACTTCATGTGTTTAAGCTAGTTGCTGACTATTTGTCTGATGCAGTTCTTTTTAAGGACAAGAGTTCTTCTAACGGATGATTCGATCGATCGATTTGTCCTTTAGAACTCTCTTGTTATTTTTTATCTTTATACTGAAATACATGGCAATAAAATCAAAGGTTTATTTTGACAGACCATTAGAAACCCTTTTTGCTGGTTCTTACAATTAAACATTCATAGATAATTTAGATTGGAATTGTAGTGCATTTATCGTAAAATATTTAAAAAAAAAACATTTACACCTAAAGCAGTTTAACGTACACTGAAGAATCAAAAAAAGGTTTTAATTAAAATGAATTTACATTTTAGCGCTCTTTTGCATTTTTTTCAACAGTACAGATAAAATATAAAAATATAACAGTACCTGTACTTCTAAAGCGTGATAAGCCACGATTAGGCCGAGTAAAATCACAGTTGACATTGATATTAGCGTCTTCAGCGCTTGTGAATATATTGATGCCTGTAATTAGATATTTTATATTAGATAAAACAATAAAGTGATATTTATTCTGATGAATAAAAAACTGGAAGAATTTAATGGCTTTCTAAACGCTAATGTGTTAAACACAAAGTTGAACAGTTGAAAACAGCTGTTGTGAAAACATAGTGTTAATTTTTAAACGTTGTATTAAAATGTTTTATGGATAAACTGTATGGAACTGACTTTAAGACTGTTTTTAAGAAATTAAAGTATATACTGCGTTATTTGTTATAAATAAATATTACCTTTGTGTATACTCCGGCACTAGATAATTCATTTTCTATAACCATGATAATAATACCAAACATTCCCATAACTAGCGCGTAGTCACTTATCCGTTTTCTTTTTTCAAATAACGCCTTTCTTCTACCTAATCTGAAAAAATGAAAGAAGCCTTTTAAACAAAGGAAACAATAGCATCAATCGAATAAAGTAGTCTAGATTAATGAATAAGTTTAATTCGCTGAAATGCTTTCAAATTGATTGACAATACCGCAAGGATTATCAAATTCATTCGACTGAGTTCGTGCCAAAGGTTTGCCGCCACTGGATTAGCGTTATTGATGGGATACTATAACCGTTGATCGCTGTCCATTTAATTAATATTCGCCACTGACGCAGATTACTAAAGTTTAAATTCGAGTAATTAACATCCGGGGACTTAATTCGTGACTAACAGCTAGAATTTTACGAAGGCTCGGTAACATCTGAGTCATTTTTTTTTTGCATAAACGATGGTCCTTCCGTTTTAATTGGAAACTCGAACAAGTTATTGTATAATTTCGATTTTAATTTGTAAAGTTTGATATTTTATACTGCAATCATGTTGAAGCCGAGATGGCCTAGTGGTGCCAACACGTGGATCTTAATGTCACGGGTTCAAACCCTGGCTAGCACCGCTGGATTTTCAAATGCTAAATTTGTGTTTAAATTTATCTCGAGCTCAGCGATGAAGAAAAACATCATGAGGAAACCTGCATGTGCCGGAAGAAATTCTGACACGTGTATGTCCACCAATCCGCAGTGGAGCAGCGTAGTGGATTAAGCTTCATACCTTCTCCCTAATAGGAGAACAGGCCTATGCCCAGCAGTGGGATATATACAGGCTGTGTTAGGTTGTTACGTTACATTTATTATACACACGTTAGATTTCTTATCGTTTCATGTAAATTGAAAAGACATGTCGTAAGAAAAAAAAGATTTCTCAGAACTACAACTGTGTATCAGTTATCAAAAATATGTTTTCAGTAAAAATCTGAAAATACATTTTGCCCTTATAAATCAATAAATACTTAAAATATAGACATCCTCGACACAAGCCTTAATAACAATCGTCGCGGACGTCGAGATCTAAATAAATGACAAGGAGTGCAGTAATAAATTCTGAAGACGAACGAATCGATTCGGCCCCGATGCAAGTTATTTCCGTTCGTTCAAGGCCGATGGCCACCGATTAATATCAGTTTTATAGGTGTGATAAGGGAGAATTCGTGAGAAAACAATAAAAAGACCATAATTCGCATTGCTACAGTTATTTGGAACTGAGTATCTTTATTTCCCTTCTTTCTATTACGGTTTTTTGATATTTTTCTTGTCTCTTTTATAATATCTCTTTTATAATACTTATATTATGCTTGATTTAAGAGGTCACTGAGAGCTACCTAGTCTTGCCATAAATATTGTAATAAAGAAAAAAGAAAATTGTTAACTGCAAATAACATTTATTACTTTTAC
>DVXP01001222.1:0-15787 GCA_018235645.1 Junonia grisea | reverse complement strand
ATGGCAAGATCCCCCTTGGAGACAGCGCCAAAGATACGGCCCTCAGTGCCCGGCAGCCCCGCTATTCCCGGCCAGGTCGCTGGAGTGGGCTGGGTGAGGGTTGCATAGAACCAGGATGTTTGGCGCAAACTTGGGGAGGCCTATGTCCAGCAGTGGACTGCGATTGTCTGACGAGGACGACGACGACGACGAAACAGTACGACATATGCAACTAAAAGTCATATTCTATCTATATGTCATAAGAATTGACTTTGGATATCACTGGCAATTTAGAGAACTGAAATGTACACTTTTACCTTCAACCTTCCCTTACTTCATCTCTTACTTATGCTTGCAATTAATTTTTAGTTGCAAATGTCTATAACAAAAATCAATTAGCGGTTGGTTTGTGTAACTCCCTATCTTCTTAGAACTGCTGCTAGACTGCTTTACTAAATATACATATATTTATATGGAGCACTATAACCAGCTCCCCAAGCATATATTTCAAGAAAAAAATTGAGTTTAATTCCAAATAAGAGTATTGGGTTTATGCATAGTGTCGTATTTTGGTATTAACCCACAAGGTCGCAAGTGTCAAACAGTTCATCCAACCCTGGCCGAAGTGGTCACGTATCACAATCTATTAACAGCCTTCTCATTCCAGCTAGAGTTGGTAATTACTCGATTTTCACAATGAGAAAGCCGAGTTAGTTTCTATGTGCGAATTAACTGGATTACCGAACCGTGAATATGCCGTAATGCATGTGTGAACTAAAACGCTTCTGAATTTCTGCACGCTCATTAGTTGGTGCTTTATCTGTGTAATTTGTGAGAAATTGGCATAGTGGGTAGAACACCTCTTCTTCTCAACCATCTCCTGAGACTACATATTGTACACCAATAAGTAATAAACGAAAATCTACTAAGCAGCTGTTAGCGCTCAAGCAGCCATCTTTTCCAGCTTACCTTTGGACAAACAGTACATGTTATTAAAATAAAAATAGTAAGAAAGTGTAAGGGCAGTGGCGGATTATCCTTAAGTCAAAGTAGGCACGTGTCTAGGGGTGCAAGTGCACAAGGGCGCGAGCGTAAGAATGGGGAGCTAGGGAAAGGAAGGTGACGACCTTTTTTTAGCTTTTTTTTGTTAGCTTACGAGGCGCTTTTTGTGTCAGTGCCTACGGGCGTAAAATAGTTTGATCCACCACTGTGTAAGGGAGTAGATTGGAAATTTTATTATATTAGATTAGTTCAGTAAATCTAACTGATCTAACTGACTATAACTTGGATGTGTACATATGTATGACTTACTTGACTTATGATCCTATGTCCCCTAGATGGGACAGAGGGCATCCACAGTGCTCCGCCAGCCGGTTCGGTCTTGAGCTTCGCGCTTGATTTCCCTCCACGTCTTGCCTCTATTGTCGCCGCTTCTGCGATAACTTTACGCCGCCAGGATTGCTTAGGGCGGCCACGTTTTCGCTTTCCTTGGGGAATCCAGTCTAGGGCTTGCCTTGGGATGTGTTTAGAGTATTATAATGGACATGTATAAATTTGAAGATACCATACACGATACGACGGTAACGACCGTCTTGATGTGTGATTGTAACTAGTCTATATCTATTCTATAATTATATAGTATGTATATATGTATGTAACGAACAAACTTAAAAACAGCTGGACTGTTTTCAAAATTCATTCACCATCAAAGTACTCCATTAACCATCAAATTACATTTATGTAAGCGTAAAGCGAACAAAGAAAAAATAATAAACCATTCCAACTCATAAATATTTTTTAAGCACATTATAATTTATCATAAACAAGCCTTCCTCTAATTTGAATACGAAATACAAAAAAAATCTCCTCATTCAGATTACTTAATAAAATGACATTAATACAACACGAAACATAATAGCAATGCGCAAGCCAACTTTTTATAACACAAAAGTGAAATCGTGAATAGCATTAAATATTTATCATAAGCCCTTATCAGGGGGTTTTTCATAATAATTGTTATTAAACACGAGAGATTCAGTTAGGAAGAATTGATAGCGCGCACGCGACATTTTGACTAAAGGGACCATTCACGTGCGCGTAGTAGCAAGACTGACGCACTTATTGTGTGGTATACGATTAAACGAGTTCTAAATCGCAGGATACTATTGGATTGTAGCAGGTGGTATAAGTAGAATTACATACATATTATGTGGTATAAGTAGAATAATGATAAAGTGAGTCTTAAATCGCGCTACAGTAGTAGGTTGTCGCAGATATTGGTTGTTTAATTTATGATTGATTGGATATGAGTTCAATTCCTTGTCAGTCAAAAGTAATCGAATCATATGATTCGCTTCATTTTTCTAACCACAATGGAACTAGTCACGTCTTTAGTGCTAAAAATGTCCGGCGGCGATGACCACTTAATATCAGGGGATCGGCCAAGTCAATGACCTGCTTTTTAAGATAATAATAATAAGATAAAAATATAAGACAATTTCCACATTAAAAATCTTAGCGTGGAACGGTCTTAGAACTTGCAGAAGTCGTTTACCAATTGTAGTCGTATTCGATTAGCTCGATTAAAAATGTAGGTTACAAACAACTGCAGCGCGTTCATCGTGTGGTGAATGGTCCTACTTCCACACATATAATAAACTGAAAATATTTTTCAGGTTATGACATACGACAGTATGGTAGTTTGAGGCATATAATTAGAACAGACATTTTGAGATAGGATCAGCTTAATGTATAATAATTTATAGTTATGATTTTATACAAAACGACTATTTTTTAGACTTTTAGAATATATTCGCTATTTCTACTTGATAAAAGGTATTAAGTAGGTAAGTGCATAAGCAAGAAGTCTATCTGAAGTAGTAAAATATATTATATGTAGCTGTAAAAGACACTAGAATTTTAAAGAAACAAAATCTCCATTTGAATTAGGTATATTAACCGAATTTGTACTGAAATGAGTAAATATTAATATTAAACTCGTACGAAAATGCAACAGTTAGTGTTTTTGATACGAAACATATGTTATGAAATATTTTATTTTGTGCCTGAATATCAATATCACGTATATTTCATTTTTCGTTATCAAAGTTTTGTACATAAATTAAGCATTTGTATCCACAAAGGAGTACACTCACGTTTCTCGTTATACAATTTACAGTTGAATTTTATTTACATTTATAATAGCTTAACTTTAGTACTGATTGTATGTTATACGAATAAGACAGATGATGCTTTACACCATAACATGGTAAAACAAAAATACAGTTTCTTTTATTATGGCCAGGGCACGTATTCTCTATGTCACCATACGTAACGTGCCCAAAACGGATGACGTCATATCATGCTTGTCAAACAATCTTACCATGGCACGTTACGTCTTCGTAAAACGGTATTTTGTAAGCACACGTCTTGAAAACGTAAGGAATAGCATAGACAATGATATTTTAATCTTTTTGGAGATGCCACGATCCTATTTATTTTTTTACTAATTTTTTAATTACTTATTTGACAGTATGGAACGTAACGTGACATTTCAATTTTACAATGTCAAAGAGAATATGGTTTTAAGACAATAACGTGTTTCAACACAGAAATACGTTTTGATTTGGCATAGAGAATAAGGGCTCTGTATTCGTTTAATCATTGGCCCATAATACAAAAACAATAACCGAAAAGTAAATTGTATCCTAACATAAAACTGGATTTGTTTTACAGTTTTAATTTTCTTCCACCAGGTCTGTGGGAAGTGCCTTTCAACGCTCATTACGTGGAGACGTACGAGGGTGGCCACTGCCCGTACTTGGACCAATGCGTGCTGCACAATCACGACTCGGAGGAGGTGAGCTCTTGAATTATCTACCGTTCACGTTGATTTTTAGTTTAAACTGGTCATTTTATCTAGTTTGTTATCTGAATCTTAAAAAATATGCATTGACTAAAATAGAACAATTTTTTGAAATGAATGTTACGCCCAAAAAGCTGGAAGTAGGTTATTAAATGTTGTTTTTAGGATTTTCTTTTTATGTGAAATATGCATCCATGGGCTCACAGTTGCCCATGCCTTTGATTTTCCATTGTTTACACTCTTTTTCCTCTATGCGTACATTCCTTTAATCAACAAGAACTTAGAACTACTTTAACTGAATGTTACTAAGGATGCAAGTCCAAACCTGACATAATGTTTTATTTTCCTTATTTACTTATATAATTTTACTAATAAGTTTGATAGTAGTTTTTAGGGTTCTGTTAACAATTCGGATCATTCTAGTTTCTCAGCTCGTTTGCTCAGAATATATTCTAGTATTCTAAAAAAATACTGCTAGAACTATTATTTGTAGGTATTATTAAACAATCACAAAGTAGTATAATAATCTTAAATCTAAAAAAGTTATTTCACCTAGATATAAAGTGGGGGTATTTTTTTTATTCATCATTCATGTATGTAGTATGGCTGGTTTGTAAGTCATTTGTGTAATATTATGGTTTAAAATACTCTTTTTTTCTAAAGAGAAGTGTTCCTCTTCCTATCAATTTAATTGTAAATATAAAAATACAAGAAAAATAAATATCTGTGAATATAAAAAAATAATACTCATAATAGTCGACCAAAGTTAAGAGGAATATATATATTTTGCTAAATTCTATTTAGCATTACTCGAGTAAATCCGTTAGTCATGAATAAAAAATGACTTTTAAATACAAGTTTTGTGACCCTTAAATTGTTCACAATTACGGAATCCATCAACACGCATGTTCTGACACGTGCTTGACCGATTTTAAACAATTTATTACATACAATTTATTCAATTATACATTAAAAACTTAGTTTAATAAAATGTGCCGTAACTACGTAATTATACGTGGTTACGGCACATTGTAAGGTGGCGACAAACTTCATTAATTTAACACGGGCCCGTAACGAGCATGTTGAAAGTTGTTTAGAACGTTTTATCTCAAGTTTTTTGCGGTCTTAAACGGTTCCATTGTGGTCTCGATATTGAACAAATTAAAAACAGCCGGGAATAAAACACACGCGTGGTCTGACCGCACTTTATGGTGGAAACTTTTACCCAAAGCTGAATACATTTTTTTCATTTATGTATGTACGAAAATTAAACGACACGCCATTTTCGCGATTTTGTTCAAGTAGATTTTAGATATAAAATTAAAGTTCGGAACTCTCCTCTGAGAGCCCTTTAGTTTTCCGGGATACAAAGTTTATAATTCCGTTCCTTGAAATTTTAGATGTTATCACGCTAAAGTTACCACGACTAATTAAAATAACATTTTTGAATATATTTTCTAAAAGGTACAAAAATTAAAAGATTATTAATAAAAATATTAGAATATGTTTATGTAAGATATAGTAATAGTTTTTTTTTACGTTTTAACGAACATTCAAATTCATTTTAATAATATCTATAAATGTAAAACATTTGGCCGCAATGAAAGCCTTAGATATAATCTAATTTGCGGGCTCGCGAATCGTCAGTGGCTCTTTCAATTGAGATATCAAAATTGTAATAACTTAAAGGCTACAGTAATTTTATAGCTCTTTTGCGTGAGCGAGTTCTCGACTTTTAAAGGCAAAAAGCTAATTATAATAATATATTTATATAACCAGTAAAGCAATAAAA
Source organism: Junonia grisea (assembly GCA_018235645.1). Classification (NCBI taxonomy): domain Eukaryota; kingdom Metazoa; phylum Arthropoda; class Insecta; order Lepidoptera; family Nymphalidae; genus Junonia; species Junonia grisea. Next base: position 10,151 of record DVXP01001222.1, on the reverse strand, counting down.
CTTTTTAAATTGAATTAACTTTATATAAATTTAGTTTTAGGGTTGATTTATTGGCTCTTTATTTCGTAATTTTCATTATGAACTCTTTAGGAATCTCGATATTTTATCATTTTTCTCTTTGATATCATATCCATAGCTGGTATTAATAAGTAAAATACACTCACACGTATTACTTATATCCACAGCTTATACCTTATCTTAATTAATTGGCATGAAGGGTTCCGTAGTTTCCATCATAATATGCGGACATCCATTAATGTATTTAAGTTTTAAAATTAATTTCTTCCGTAACAATTAGCGTGTTAATCTTAACAATTTTTTTATGAAATTTTTGGACGAAATATTTATTTTTATTTAGATCGACTATAACTTGATAACTATAAATGCTACGTGGCCCTAATAATTTTCCTTTTAAATTCATTGTACATACTACTACCTCGATTTTTTTACATTTTAAGAAGCAGCAGTTTAGTTAGTATATAGGGGGGAGGGGCTGACAATGTTACATTTTTGTAGTACTGATACCAGTTCTTATCTTTGAAGTCGGTTAGAAAATAATTATTCCATATCTTTATTGAACTATTGTCGATTACTATTTTTAGACGATTAATATATTATTTGTAGAAATAAGAGTCTCTTGAGTAATCATTTCAGAAGAGCCAGTAGGACGTACTTCAACTATTGGAATGAATAGATATGTAATAAAAGATTATTTGAGCGAAACAAATAATACATATGTGTGTATCGTTCATCCTGTCTTTTTCAGTATTAATTTATTTTAGGATGTCCTATTTTTAGGCATTTGTATACTAAGCAAATATTATTATATAATATAAATTGTTAAAGTATATAATACAAGATGTTTTTATATCAATAACCCAATATAGAAGATATTAATGACCATATATATTATAATGTATATATAATAAAATGATATGTATAATAATGAATAAAATTAAAACCACATAATATTATTGTAACCATTTTAAGATTATCAGAATCTTTTAAGTGATCATCTTATAATTAAATCTTCTTCATTATTCCCATAAGTATTAAGTAAGTATGTTAAGTATGGGCGTACCTATTGCACTATGTTACAAGCCCAACAAATCTTTTGACAATATCTCTCTATGCAAATTTTTAGGTATTCGAATGGCTCCAAGAGGATTTCACCAGGTATTACGACCAAAACCGTGCGCCTTACATGATGCCTTTCCACACAAACTGGTTCCAAATCAAGGAGCTCGAGCGGGGCTTACATAAATTCCTGCAGTGGGCGTCCAACTTGTGAGTTTATGTGCACTACACACGTATTACAGTTGTAATATAATTCCCCCTTAGAGTTATGACCCGTCCTGGTAATGGTGTTGGTGAGATGAGGCAATAAAGACTGACTAATGATTTGCTTCTATATTATTATGTAACTGTGTTTATTTCTTAACTGAAACTCAAAAATTGTGGGTATTTTTAATATCTTATCCCTGATAATACATAATACCCAGAGTCAGGTTTTAAAAACAAATACCAAAACTGGGTGAGTAATGCGAGCAAAAGCTGGTTGTAAATAGAAAAATAAGAATTAACTGCATGTACCTAAGCGTTTTTTTAAGATGTATGGTTTTATGGTTAAATATAAGTAAGTCCGCGCTAATTTTGTCCTAAAGTATTTTAAGATACTTATCAATTCTACACTAATGCAATTCGAGACATAGCATTTTTTTTGCAATTAACGAAAGGATTTTATTTTAGTAAGTATATGTTCACCTTAATAACGTTTCCTTTTCCATTTATCTTAAAGGAAATCAATAATTAATAACTTTTATTTATTGCTTTGGAAATAAAACTCAAATAATTCGCAACGTGTTCGACAGCGTTAGCAAGACTTCTATTCACTGCAAATTTAATTAAAAGTATACGATTCAATAGAGCGCACATTTCTCACTCCGTGCAATTGTAATGTGGGTGTATTTCATTTGTTGCGCTGCTAACAAAAGATTTTTAATTTTCATTAAACCCTCGTTGTCGTAAGATTCTTTTTATAATGACTGTTTGTTCTCCAACACGAATATTTCGATGTATTGCTTTAAAGTTATATTCATGTATAATTTTGAATTGATTCGTTTCGTAAAAGCAAATTGGTTCTATGGTCTGAGTGTAAAGTTACTAATTTCCTGTTAGCGTTTTTTGTTTGAGCATTCAAACGTTTGAAGTGGATATTAAACGAATAAAATTTGCACGTGTATATACATTTACTACACATGTATATATTTTGGAAACGTACATTCAGGATTTTAATGTAGATGTATAATTGTATATGTTTGATAAAAATTTGCATCTTTATAAGTAGGTATAAACCGAAATGCCATTAACTCACACGATGATTGCTTAATAACATCTCGAAAAACTAATATAACTATCGTCTTTGATCACATGATAGATTGAGCGAAGTCCTTTCTCACATCACTTTACTTTCTTGTACTACTAAATCTACATATATACATATGCCATATTATATCAAGATATAGTTCGGAATTATTTGATTTATAATCACAAAACTCTTTTGCTTAATCTGCGAAATTATATAAACGACATCTGTGTCTAGGATCATGCAGTATGCAAGATTCACCACAGGCAAGGAAGAAAGCGTCGAAATTAGAATCATACGGATTATTACAAAAGATAATGTTTAAGATTAATGTTTTTTATTCTGCTGTTGGAGCACTTTTGAAATGTAAACTTACATGACACTGTTAAGTATGCACCGGTACGGAATGTAAATTCGAATGTAGATGTCCTTGCACAGATTACACTTTCGCAAAATGTTCTTATGATACTTCTACAGCAGTCATTTTTCAACTGTTTGTTATATAGGCAACATCTCCTGATGATGCTCCGGTTCCAGTGAAATATGCGTAGAGTCTGTGTTTCTTGGGGTTTTGACACTTTCCTGCTTGTACCGCATGTGCATGCCTGCATGATATCACTTAGATTTGTATTATTTTCGGGGATTATACTAAAATTATTTTGATCAGTTATCATGGAATTCTGCAAAGTAATGCCGGATTCAATTGTTTTATGTTAAAAAGTGAAGATGAAACCAAAATTTCCAGGAACGACGTGTGGTTTGTCACAGTAACGCAGGCACTTACATGGATGACTGACCCTCGTTCAGTAAAGGCCCTCAACAATTATGAACCCTGGCGATGTGATAAGAAGGACCTGCCACCTGCGCCTTGCAATCTATCCAACAAGTGTGCATTATCCTTTAAACATCCGGACACGAACTTCACAGACACCCGCTACATGGAGACTTGCGCTGAATGTCCCAACCAGTAAGTGGCTTTATTTGCTTATGCGTTTTAAGGAGTTAATAACTCGTTTAGTAAGTGCCCTCAACAATTATGAGGTCTGGCAGTATGATAAGAAGGGCCTAAAACCGGCGCCTTGCAATCTTTCCAATAAGTGTGCATTGTCCTTCAAACATCCGGACACGAACTTCACAGACACCCGCTACATGGAAACGTGCGCTGAATGTCCCAACCAGTAAGTTATTTCATTTGCTTATGCGTTTCAAAGACATAAGCAAATAACTAATCCTAACCTAATCAAGTGTGCACCTTCCTTTAAATAGCCTATAAATTTCTCAATAAATAAGTTAAGAAAAAGTAAAGTAACGGCCGGTAAATGTCCCACTGCTGGGCATAGGCCTCGTCTCCTGTTAGGCAGAAGATGAACAGCCTAATCTAACAAGCTGCTCCAATACGGGGTGAATATCGTCGTCGTGGTCTTCGCCGTCACCCAATCGCAGTCACCTGCTGGACATAAGCCTCCCTAAGTTTTCACCAAACATACCGGTCCTCTGCAACCCTCAGCCCGGCAACCTTGCGTATGTCATCAGTCCAGCGGGCCGGAGGTTTGCCAAGACGCGGTCTCCACTCCAGCACTCGTGTCCTCCAACGGCCATCGGTCCTACGACAAACGTAGCCGGTCCATTGCCACTTCAGCTTGCTGACTTTGCGAGTTATGTCGTTTCCTTGGTTTCTCTCACGGATAATCTCAAAATCAAGATTTTATCCTTGAGAGAGACTCCGAGCATAGCTCGCTCCATAGCACGCTGAGCGACTTTAAATCTGTGGACTAACCCGACTGTCAGTGACCACGTGGTGAAAATACAGGTGTCAATTTTTTTCCAGCACATGCGGATTTTCTCACGATTCGAACTCTCTAGCACTTACAATGCAACGGTGCTAGCTTGAACCTGTAATCGTCGGTTGAAATCGTCGTGTTCTAACTTTATTTGCTTATGCGTATAATGACGTCGAGAGGTCTATTCTGCGATTAAGGAGAAGAATCTCTATATCGAGAAGTGGTTACGCCCCAGATATGAAGCTTTACAAAGCGGCGTTACAAAATTGCATACTTGTATATTATAATTTTGGTGAAATCTCGTTTCTTGAGAAAGATACCTACATTTTTACATGTTATAAGCGAAATCTTATCTAAATACATTTTTCATTTCTATGTCCTTACTACAATTTTGGAAATACATTCAATACATATATTTGTGTAGACACAATTTTAATTTGGATATACACAGAGAGCTTGTTAAGAGCTAAGTAAGTTAAGTTCTTAAAAATAATATTAATATTTCTAGATATCCTTGGCTGGGCGACTCCGGTGGAACAGGCATTCCCGGCAAGGACAACTATATCCCAGACAATTTGAGGAGGAAGTAGGGGTTGTATGGTCTATCACATTTGAGTTGACGGCAGGCTTTCATTTACAAAACAAAAGAAATGTATAACATAATAAATGCTAAACTTCATCTAGGACATTATTTATCGTTATAAAACGATTGTTATTATAATGTCAATATTGTTATTCAAAAATCGTTCTATATGACAATTTTTTAAGAAAATATAAGATTGATTCCCTATTTTCCCTGCTTCACGCGTGATCAACCAGACAGATTCTTGTTACACTTACATTTTTATTATGTTCGGTTTGTCAGGAAATTCTTAGGTAAGAAAATTTTAGACAGTAATGCGGAAAGTTAAAGAAGTTGAGTAAACTTAACGGACATATTAACTATTCTTGAGACGGAACAACGTGTGTCGAGACAGCTAGTAAAAAATAAAAATAAAAATTTCTAAAATGTTTTCTACTGCCTGCCGTCTAAGAAATAATCTATTCAAAATAATTATGTATAAACGAATAATTTTAAAATCTAGCCTAAAATATCTTCCCACGACAATTGTATAGTTAGTTTTATTCTGAATAGATTATTACAATAAATATTTATGAATATTTGTTGTCAGCAGTGACTAGTCATTGCGCCTCGATGTGTATAATGGTTGTTAGAAGACTTCACGCGACTCTGCACAAGACTTTTTTATTTAAAATTTTTAAGAAAGTCTATTTAATATTCAGGATTATTTAAATATGGTGCAGATCGGTGAAAGTGCTTTTTATTTTAATATAATAATTTGTATTGTAAGAATTAAAATATTTTTATAAATTTATTAAATTACAATACCAATACGATTTATTTTTGTTTTTCATTTATTCCTTTAACATGTAAATCAAACATCAAACTAAACCAAAAATAAAATTTCAATACCCTATTCATAACACTTCACAAAGCTGCTATTTTTATATTGTATTTATTTTTTCTATAAATTTTCAATTGATGTGTAAAATCCGATGTGTCAAATCCAGGATAGAAAATATCAGAATTTCAATTTCATACAAAACCACAAAGATAAACTAGAAATAAATTAAAAAATATATTATTCATAAACATTCACATTGTTTTATACCTATGTCTTAAGGTAAATTAATAATAAAATTTTTAACTAAGCATTTTTCTGTTCTTAGTTGTATGGAACCTTCACACCCCCAAAGGTAAGGCAGTAAACATTTAGAGGACTGTAATTTCCTTACGACACTTAAAGTTTAACTTAGGCTCAACGCACACGTTCGGTTCGGGTTCAGGGCCCGTATTCTCTATGTCAAAATACGTAACGTGCCAAAAACGGATGACGTCATATCGTGCTTGTCAAACAATCTTACCATGACACGTTACGTCTTCTTAAAACGGTATTTTGTAAGCACACGTCTTGAAAACGTAAGGAATAGCATAGATATTGATAGTCTTGTCTTTTTGGAAATGACACGATCCGTTTCTATTAACAATTTTTCAAAAAAGGTTACAGGTTTATTTTTTTTTAAATTTCTTAATTACTTATTTGACAGCGCCACGTAACGTGACATTTTAATTTCACAATATCATAGTGAATACAGTTTTAAGACAATAATGTGTTTCAACATAGAAATACGTTTTCATTTGGCATAGAGAATAAGGGCCCAGTTCGGAACGCTATAATTACATACAAAATGTTTGATAAGGCGCACACGTCCGGAACGTTTCCGTACGGAAAAACAACTGAAAAAATGCGAATAGAGCCGAATCGAACCCGAACCGAACGTGTGCGTGGAGCCTTACTGTCTGTATGGTGATTACCAGTAGAACATGCATTAAAACTTAAGTTTCAAAGACAAATATGAATAAAAAAATAATACGTTTAAACTTGCAATCGTAGGCGTTAAATCGATCCGATTTTACCAAGTCGGTTACGGTGTCAGTTTATTAATAGGACTTGGGAGCATTTCTGGCTGTGGCGCCATTAAATTGAATTTTGAGGTACCTAATAATCAATAAAATTAATAAAGTAAAATCTATTTTAATACAAATTGAATAAATCTGACCTAAATATGTGTAGTCATTTCCGAGTTGTACGAAATAAATTATTTATAAATATTTATATTTATTGATTTAACTACATAATACAAGAATAGCTTATTTTATGTTACAAGATTTCATTAAAACAAATTAATTATTAAACTTTAACAATTTTTACTTTATTGAAATTTAATAAAGTATATAATATTAGGAGATGAAAGATATAGAGAAGTATTTTATAGAACGAGCGTCAGTCCGCGTCTGAGATTCGTCGTAGATTTAATTTGAGATTGCGCCGCGAGTGGCTGCGGAAACTTTACGTCCGCATGCATTCGATTTAAAGATTGTTTGCTCATATTTGGACTTATATCTCGTTTACCACTTAATCTGATTGCTTTACGCAATACTAAACGTATTTATGAGATCTTTTTTAACCTCTTGATACAAAGAGGGGTTAGTTTACGGTTTGATTGAACGTTTTAATTAGGTGCGAATCTGTGTAGAATATTTTTTATTACTTTGCTTATGTCGGGGTGGTTTTTAGCAATGATTAATTTGTGAATGAAGAAGTGAATATAGGCGTTTGAAGCTTATAAGATATTTCCATTTGTTTTGTTTTTTTTTTTTTTTCCATTACGAATGGCATGATAGGAAAAACTTTATTGCACACACACTAATAAAATTAATAATAAATTATAAAAAATATTTAGAGTGAAGAGTATAGGTATGTAGTATATATATCGTGTCGTCTATTTTAAGAACACTTATGTGAGAGCACAAAAAGTCCTAATAATCCTGAAATCAAGTGTCCCAATATAGCCAGACAATAAGGGCTCAATCGATAGATAACTGGGTCATCAATCGCCACTACTAGTTCCATCTTCTATAAATCATCTGTGAACAATTGATAAAATGCTAATGTATGTATTCTACATTACACACTACATAGCTATTTCATGAGGTTTCACCTATGATACATTTGGCAGGACTGGTTGACATACTCTATAAGTGTATGCATGATATTAATAGCATCATTTTCATTTCAGTATTTACTAATATCAAAGTTTTCAAATAAACTATTCACCATTATTAGGTAAGTTAAAACCAAAATGAAAAGTACAAAAAAGTAGAAGAAAAAAAATTACCTAGGCATAATATAAAACTGAAGTAGGTATACCTATTATCGTAATAGTTCAGTTAGAAATAATAAAATTATATATATTACAGTATAATTTAATAAAGTAGTTGTGAAATAGCACGAAAGAATATTACGTTCCTTATAGAGCAAATAGCCACAATAAACAAAGTACCTAAGTAAATATTAGCTCAGGTATGTGGGTAGTGGTACGTTGTTAATAAGGTCTTGTGTATTTTCAGGCACATTACGGCCCCCTGAAGCATGCACGATGAGGGTTTCATAAAATATAATAAGACTCGCATATGAAACAGGTCAACATTATATAACTTGTTTATAATATGTTATATTACTACACAAACAGTTTTTATAACATTTCACCATTTCATAGATTCCAGGGGTTGGGTTAGCAATTATCTTATCGAATTGTTGACGTTAGTTAAAGGGTTTTAGTTTTTATCTTAATGTAACGAGCAATTAAGAAGCTGGATAATAAACGTCACAAACAATTTGGTATCACTGTGTTGATCGTATAAAACTGTCTACACTTGTTATTCTCGTGTTTGTAGCAACATACGTAAATCTTATCACATATTTTTACGTATACATCACGAACTTGGTACAATAACAAGTTAATCACCATCGACCCGCATAAGTCCGCTCATTATTTTCCCTTATCACAGTACATATGGAGATAAAAGCTAGGGTTTATTCTTATAGATGACAATTTTATGTTTCCAGAATAGGGAAATAACGAACTCATAAATGGAAGTCCGACGATAAACAAAACCGTAGCTCGGAGATAAAGAAACTGCGAAGTAATAGGACTGAGATGAAAAGATCTTGCACATATATCTACGAGATTAACATGCAATTCATAACTGTCTCTGTATGCTTACTGTATATATTACGGGCACTCGTAATTTCTGCCGCGAGTCTTCTGCACATTGTGGAGTTGCGAGTATATTACAGTGCAAAGAGTTATGGATATTTAACTGAAAAAATATTTTCACATTTTTAACCAAAAGATTTTCTAAAAGTTTCATCGAATTATATATACCGTGGGAGAGCCATGCATTTGCACGAATGGGCCGGATCGACTGGAGTGATACCACGGCTTCACAGAAAACCGGCGTAAAATGACGCTTGCGTCGTGTTTCGCAGCATGAGTGAGGGCACCGGAGGCCCAATTCCCCACCCCTTCCCATTAATTCCCCATCCATTCCCTCTCCATACCCCCTAAAAGGTCGGCAACGCATTTTGCATTTCAGCATTCACTTTCCATCAGGTGATCTGTTAGCTCGTTTGGCGCACTATCCCAAAAAAAAAAAAATAAAGCTATACGTAAATGTACAAACTTCATGAAGTTAAAGCGGGAGACGCCGTGACTAAAAGTTGGTGTGTAAATAAAATATCATTGTAGCAGTTGTGTGGAAATCAAACATCTTTACTTATTCAGGAGTGTTTGACTGTATCGCCAGTTGAGTTTGCCATAGCTACGTTAATCTGTATGTAGACTTTATGTAGAATTTTAATAGGCTTGGCTGTACACAGTGTGGAGAATTGCGCAAGAATGTATATTATATGCGCTGGATTTCAGCGGCCTTTGACTTCGGATCTCAAAGGTGCATATACAAAATGCCTGTGTAATTGATAAATTTGATAAGACTATGTAACGTTAAACATTACTTTTGGAATATACCTAAATACCATTTATATATATGCCAAAAGTTTCCTATTTAGTAGTTTAAATATTTCGAATATTTTACAATATATATACTACTTTTAAGTACATGTATAAATTAGTACATGTATCTATGTATATTTTATATTTATGTGTGGGTCAATTTATAGGGCACAGAGTCGTATGAAATGAACCTATTGTTTATTATCTAAACGGGTAATGATGTTGACTACGGCCGCTTGTACATTAGATGACACAACAAGATTTAATTTCTAAACATCATTTAATAATATATTACTTGCTGTGTATAAAAAAGCAGGGAATCATATAAATATATACTAAATAATATACATACATATAATACATGTATCTTCTTAAAATCATTAATATAAATGTAGGTTTGTAAACATTAAATATCTCTGTGCGGAACACGTATAATCGAACAAATTTTATAGAAAACTAGCTGATGCCCGCGGCGTTGCACGCGTTTACTTCGGTTTCGGGTATTAATATATAAACGTCTTTTAATTATTATTAAAATATTAGTATGTTAGTGTTTTATTTGATACATATTGATATCTTGATAAAGT
>DVXP01001221.1:0-15791 GCA_018235645.1 Junonia grisea | reverse complement strand
GCAGGAAGAACTCGACTCTGCCGCGCGACGATATCGAACTACCCTACCGGCATTACGAGGTATCCACTGCACGTTTCATGACCACGAGATATAAATCTCTAGATTCGATGAACGGTCCCTACCGGCATTACGAAGTATCATTGAACATTTCATGACCAGTTTCCCTACCGTCATTACGAAGTATTACTGCACATTTGATGAACACTTTCCCTACCAGCATTATGAGGTATCACTGCACAGTTTTGGACCACTTCCCTTACCGGCATTACGAGGTATCACAGCACATTACATGACCACTTCTATCATCATTGCACGTATTACTGCGCATTTTATAACCACTTGTATGAATGAGAACGATGTAGAAACCTCCAGATTCGATGGACGGTTCTTTCAATACGTAATACCAAGATCCTTTTGTCTACCAATCATGTTGTTGCCAATTTCTATTTGTTTTTTAAATCTTTCTATCTTAACTGTAAGAAAGGAGCGTACTCTCATTTAAAAGGCCGGCAACGCATTTGTAGTTCCCCTGGTGTTGCCATGTCCATGGGTGGCAACATTCACATAGCTGATATATCAACATCGTTGATATATCAGCTCATTTGCCCCCTACTTATATCATGGGTTCGCTACTATATTTTGCTCACAAAATTCTAAATGTTTTACATTTAGCTTGCGGAATCATTAGAAAACTATTTTTTTTTTCATTATATACCGAGTGATCACTTAACCATCGTCTCTGATTGGCATGCCTTTTTTCTTCTTCTATCAAATAACTGAGTAATCGCTCAACGTCTCTGGTATGCCAGCAGCAGGTGGCGAAGGGGACAGGCAAGGGGTCGGGGTCGGGGTCGGAGCCGTCGACGCCGCCGCCGGCGCACGGCGGGCGGGTGTCGCGCTCGCCGGCACACGCGCCGCTCGTCAAGCAGGAGCCCGACGCGCCCTACCCGCAGCACCACGCGCCCTACGACCAGACGCACTTGCCGGTCAGTCCGACGAACGACCTCACTGCCCTGACTGTGACTAACCTAACACCCAGAAACTCTACTTTCTTACACACTATAATTATGTAAATTTAGTGTGTAAGAAAAATTGTATATTACATTTTGAAATATAACAAAAAAATGGACACAACCAAAAATGACAAATGACTGAAAATTTAAATTGCACATAAAATTCTTGCCATGCAAGAAAGACCATGACGGCAAAAAAAAAAATAAAACGCTGAAACTCTTAACATTCTTTGGTATAAAATTTTGTTAAAATAAAATAATGTATCAAACCCAGAATTAAAAAGCATTTTATTGTAATAATTTCCAGTGTAGAACTTTATGTGAAAAATATAAAATAGACGGAATTAGCTAATTCTTTCCCATACACGCTTAATATTGGGTTCAAAACAATATTTTTTAACTAGATAAGGCTAGGGTGACCTGAGTTAACCAAGATGGGCGTTAAGAGGCTAAAATACTACAAGCAGAAACTTCGTGTCTTTTCATTTGAAAGAATAAATAACATCGTAAACGGATTACTTGTTCATAATTATTTGTTTCTGCCGCTATTATTTGTTGTACATTGTAGGATAACAAAATACTAAAATAAGGTCTACTATCTCAAGATACCACCACAAAATTTTGTTAGAAGTTAGTCAAGGTTTTTAAATTGACTAAAATGTAAAACTAATCGAAATATGGAGCGAATTTAAAAAAGAACAGATTTATTAGTTGTAAAACGAATTACTGTGGATTTTCCAGGGTATGGGAGTGAATGAAATGGCATCCATGTTGACGCAGCACCCGATGAGCAACGACTGCAACGAGAGCGAGCCCATCATGCCGCCGCACCCCGATCAGACGGACACAATCGACGGTGAGTGCTAAGTTATAAACGCGACGATCACCAAGAAAACATTAATATATTCCAATAAAACAAGTTGGACAATACAATTTCCCAATAATAATACGTGTAGCAATTTGCAGCTTGTGGGCTTAATTGGCGCTTAGACCAAATAGCCTTTCAACCGTTGATATACTTTCTTACCTTTTTATGAAATCATAATTTTTAAGAGCTGAGAGTAAATTTTAAAATTATTTCTCATTAAATAACAATATTTTTCTTATATAACAGCTTTCAACTTATTTTATTTGAATTAAATTGTATAAATGTTATTATTAAATTAGTAATCGTATTTTCGAACGATTACGTAAAAGTCTTCGTTGGTGACCGTCAATAAAATGTGATATAAAATTGCCGTGTTTTTCAAATTGAGCTCAGCCCGTTATCCCGTTATTTCGATTAAAATATTATTTATGGCTCTCTTACGGTAATGTCACATATCACAGAAGCACTTAACTCATTTGTGCTAAATATTTTAACAACTTCCTCGATATGTAAACGGGACTGTTTTCGACTTAATGTATTTGTTTACATGGATGGAGGGCTCTTCTCAATGCTTGTTTCTTTTTATTTATTTTTTGCTTATAATTTTATAAATGTGTAGGAATGATTAAACACGTCTAAAGATTATTTTGAAACTAAACATTCCTATACGTTATAACAGTATTTCATCTTCATGCATGCGCGTACTACCTCGGCATGACATGTAATGTGGCTTTACCATTTCGTCTAATTTGCACTAATCATGCATTAAACGCTTTTTACTTTCCTTTAACGCTTTTACGATATTTTTCTATTTTATGAAGAAATCGGTGTGAAATGGTTTATCAAATGAAATGATTTGGCGCCCCCGGCGGGACGTAGGTGATACGATTGTTAATAGATTTTATACGATTTAATTTAAATTGTAAATAAATTGCGAAATAAGTAGCATGTCATTATGGGTGTAGAGGTCACAGAACGTTAAGTCAGAGTGTGCTAGCGGTTTGTAGGTGTTTTAACAAACACGAAATGTCGCTATGTTTGAAAACTGGCATGTCTTATTTAAAATATTAGTAGTCAAGCAATTACGTATTTGCAGGTGAAAATTATGCCGACGAAAACGATATACCTCGAGAACAATTTGGCCACAATTTAGCTAACATTGAAAATATAGTAAAAACTTTTAAAATAGCACTTAATCATAAACCATACAGTTCCCCCGTGCCGTGTAAAATATGCGGTAAAAATGTTAGCAATATAAAGAAGCACTTGAAATCTCACAATCCAGAACAGCATAAATGTCCTTTATGTCCAATAATTTTAACTCGAGCCGACAATCTAAAAAGACATTTGAGAATGAAACATTGTTCTGTACTAGGTGCAAACAATCTTTCGAATATACAAACAAAATGTTAGATCAATTCCCACCGATAGTCAATATAAGGTCTAGGCAAACCAAAAATTTCTTAGAACAAATTCTTAAAAGAAGACATGAAGTTTCTGATAATAGGACATCATGTATTATTGTTAAAAGTAACAAATTGAAAAAAAAAAATGTTTTAAAATTTTTCTTTCGAAATAAACTTGCATTATTTAGAAAATACATTTTAAATGAAGATCAAAAAATAGTTTTTTTTTTTACTTTGATACAGTATTTTTGTGTTAAAATAAATACAGTTTTTTGGTATGATTTCGGTTCGTTATGAACTAAATGGTTAATAGACAATAATGAACTAACATAGTGCGCTTACTCAGTGATTCTAACGGTTACCTACATACTAATAAGTATTAATTAGAATTAAGGTGTGGTGTGTTTTTTATTTAACATTAACACGATAAAATATTTATTTTCTTGATCAAGAGTCATAAATGTATTTTTAATATGATATAATAAACTTCTTTACACTTGCTCAATTGTGTCAAGTTTGTTAATATATAGGTATTAGTTGTAGTTTGTACTCACTACTATTATAAAAGAATACTCATATTTATTAATTGTATATGTATCTCAATTATATTTTTATTTTTTCTGTTCTTCGGAACTTCATCTATCATCTTAGCTTAATATTTTGTGAGGAAACTGAAGAACTCATTATCAAATGTACCATATTACTACAGTAGTAAAAACTAATGTCTAGGAAAATCTAATACGTTACAAAGAGTAATAAATAAAATTGAAATCGGTCCTAATAAATAAAATCTTTAATAATAATCATAGAAATACTTCTTAATTTATCAAGATTTTGTTATGACTTGGAATCAAAAAGGAAAACAAAGTAAAACTTTCAACTGGTCTGAGACTTATTAGGAACCTTGTTAATAAATAATAATAAATTAATTGTTATACGCAATTTAACGTTATAACTGATGTTGGTACATCCGATTTTCACTGTAGAATATCAAATTTATCCCTTAAACTAAACGTTAATCCGAGAACAATTTCAATAATTCCATTTAAATTTGGTATTTATGATCACTTTAGTTTTAGTTGTCGCCTCTTGACAAGATAAAATGATATTTTAGGACGTTCTACCTAAATGTTTTACATTGTAACTAATGTTTGATCATGTATTATGGTTATTTTGTATACTACTTTTAATGTAAATAGGCCGGATATCATTTTTTTTATTAAAATTTTTTATGCTTTCGTATTTATACAGTAAATGTTTAATAAAAAGAAAAAGAAAATGAAATCCGGTCCATAGTTATACACACCAAACCACGTTTATGATCTCTTATTGTTCCTTTTGTAATTTTAAGGAAACCATTTGTCAGGTGTGTTCAAGACTGATCCTTCCTTGTGTATTTTAGGAACCGTACTTTTAAAAAGTAATTTATTTTCATTAATTCGAATTATAATTAATTTTCTATGTAAGTCTATCGTTACTGTGTGTTCGTTGCAAATATATTCCTTTATTTTTAACCTCTTTCTTTTCATTTTCATCCTCCTTCCATGCTTTCTTTATTTATGGTAGACTTATATCTCGAAACTACTGCATTCTGTATACAGCCTTGGTGACAGTAATAAACAATATCACGTGCAAATGTATTAACACTGACAAATAACAAACACCATTTCTTCAATCATTGATTCATTTCTGCATGGATCTCTTATTAAAACTATCATTACTCGAAATTATTTTGGTTACAATAATTTTTAACTAAATACTTTACTAAACGCTTTTGATAGTGCTAGGAGAGGCATAAATAGCATAGCATTAACAAATTTGTATCAAAGCTTTTTCAATAGTGCTAATATCATAATATGTTAAAGTTCTCCTATAGAAAACAGTGGAACTTGTATTTTTTGCACAGAAAGAACGTAAAGGTAAAAACGAACTTTTTAATATAATAATCAAAAATTTACAACAAATAATCTAAAACGACGTTCTAAAATGTTTTCCTCGATCGTATCTTAATCCAAATTCTACTGTTTTAATAGGGCCAGTTAAAATAAAATTAAAATTATAATAAAAAATATAATAGAGCTATCCGAATATAGCTACAAGAATATCGGATTTTAAGAGGACTTTTCTATAAAATGGCCTATTTGCGAAAGAATCAATAAAAAAGTCAAATCGCTCGCCACGCGCGTCTAGAATAGGCCATTTTAGAGAGACGGGCCCAAGGTTAGCGGGCGCGCGGAGGCGGGTACGGGCGCGCAGTGACGGCTCGCTGGTTGCAGGCTCGAAGGGCTGGCACATGCGGCTGACGTTCGAGCGCGTGGCGGGCGCGCTCAACCTGCACCGCTGCAAGCTGTGCGGCAAGGTGGTGACGCACATCCGCAACCACTACCACGTGCACTTCCCCGGCCGCTTCGAGTGCCCGCTGTGCCGCGCCACGTACACGCGCTCCGACAACCTGCGCACGCACTGCAAGTTCAAGCACCCCGCCTACAACCCCGACACGCGCAAGTTCGAGCAGGCGGGGCCGCCGCACGCGCCGCACGCGCCGCTGTTCCACAACAACGTGCACCTCGACGCCGGCTTCGACTGATCCGCCCTCTGCTGGCTCGGCCTCGACGCTCCGTGAGCGCGACGCCGGCCTCCGAACGTTGGACGTTTTCCTATTTAGGATTAAGCTGAAGTGCTATTACTTAAGCGGGCCTTAGATTGAGTTATCGACTCTCGTTTAGTATCGTCTCGGTTGTGCATTCGACTTGCCCAAGTGTGACCTCGCGTACGCGGGACCGTTAGACTATTCCGTGACGGGTGCGTCCGAGTCGACCGCTCGGAGCGCGTGTCGTGTAGGTAAGCTAATTTTTTTCTATACCAATCGCTATACGGGAACGGGCAAAAGCAATAATATGATGTTAATTTTATTACCATATTATTTTTTATATTGTATCGATAGAAAACTTAAGCTATTTAAATATACACTATGTCGAGTAGCGGTGCGACCGCGAAGTGATGCTGGCTATTAACGGTCGCCTAGGGGCGGGCCCACATTGTCTTGTTATATTTATTCATTAGATAGGAAATTATGAGTTTCCTGTAGCTAATTATATTTATGTTATATTATTATCCTATGATTGGTGCGGAACGACAACAGAATGGATCGATAAGGACTGGCAAGAGATTGTGATCTGTCGTTGGTCAACGACATATAAATATTGACTGAATCTCAGTGTAGATGCATTTGTAACTCTATGAGGCCTTTGCAAGATGGATAATTATTAAGGATTTGTGATGTATTAACGGATAGCGCCTAAGGAAACATACGAAAAGATTTTTATACTAGACTAGTTGATCTATTTACGGAGATTGTTTTTTTTATACTTAGATATATTCTATTGTCTGATTTAATATAATTTTATATTTATATAACTATGTAATATGATTTATTAGTGTTGTTTGTTTTTATTGATTCATGATATAGTAACATTGATTTCGTTTATCGAGTTGCGTTGAGTTGTCGACTAGGAGTAATAATACTTGCAATGTTAACATGTTTTATTATTTTATCGTTGGTAGGTTTAGTTTTGGTAAGTCGTGATCGGTGCTGGAGGTCCAAGACCTCTTTCAATTACTTTAAGGTAGGGAGGAACGATTCGAGGTTGCGCATTTAGTAACTAATATTGGCATTCTACAATTGGGACTAACCTAGCGTTTATGTATGTATTTTTCAATTTAAGATTTAAGATTGTTACATTTTTAGCTAAACACTTAGAGTGGTACGGTAACTGAAATGTGATAAAATGGAATGGTGCTAGAACCAAGAGTGTTAACACGCTACGATTCGACTCCTATTGTAATATTAATGTTTTAATGATTAGTTACTTTGCATTAAGTAAGGCATCTAGCATCCGGCTAAGGTCGATCTGGTCAACGGGTACTACATACGTCTCGGCGTATACACACTTAGAGATTACAGTATCACTCGAGATTTTTATCTTAATTTTTTCGGACCTCTTCAAATCTACTAATGTATCTAGATTGTTAAGTCGCCGATTGTATAAATCAGATCTTATTTCTACCAAAAACATTGAATGTTTGTTGACGGTGAGAAATGACCGCATCCAAATAGTGACCGTGATCGTTTCACATATTTTCTAAGTTGTGGCATTAGTGCTGTTTAGTAGCTGTGAACATGCAATTCACTTGTGCAATTTTTTAAAAATAGTCATAACTCGTACCTAGATTATACATTTTGTCTATTGAATATAGGGGCCCACTTGAAATGTAAGCACTAAGCTCCTTTGTTCCTCTACTGATAAATCTTATACTACCAAACGTTTCTTCCACAAAGATTTATATTTAATTTTAAGGATATTAAAGATTTTTATATCGACCGTTCTTAAATATTGTGGGCGCTTATTATTTGATGACATTTCATACTCAGTGCAATATTACTAGTTATTTAATAACGTAACCAAACTAAAGGATATTTTAAAATAATTAATGTCTTTGAAAGAGAGTAACTACCAATTTGTATTTACATAAGTAAAGTGCTAATTTCAACTTCTACATAGCGAAACGAAGTTTGGGTTACGGCAATGTACAGGTTTTATAGCTGGTAATATTAATGTTTAGCTTGTTTACCTCTGCCAATCGTAATAGTTATGTACTGTTTATTAATTTATTATCGCGCAAGTTAAAGTCTATTGTTGAATAGATCATAGCTATCCGTATCGTGCGGGTTCCATTGCCCAGTGGGAGCCATTGGGAGCCGGTGGAGTTAGGATTCGCTACATCTAATCTTGAATGCATTTTTGTACATTATTATCAATGGAGACCAATTTTTAAAATATTGAATTTGCTATAGCAAATCGACTAGTAACATAGAATATTATTTTAGATATTTTAGGTTAGGATACTATGATAGTGTCTGGCCAGAATATTTTGGAGTATCACATCGTTTGGCTCAGAAAATATCTCCCTTTGATCTCTTTTCAGCTTTCAGAAAGTATGCAACTTAATAATTATATGGTGATCACGTAATTGAACTTAATGAAAGCTAACTTTATGCCATATGGAATTTACACATAAGGTTAACGAATTACTAAATTTAGTCTTATGAAAATGAGGTCTTGAGGACCTAGTCACTTATTTGGCCAATCTAAATGAATATTCCAATTTATTGTATATTATTAAAATTTTACCTATTACGTCACGAAAAGTGACTTTATCATTTGGAATCAATGGAGTGCAGGATGAGCTCTATGGTTATTTTCAGGATAGCAATGGTCTAGTTATGTTTTATTTTGTTTCTTCTTTGTAACATTAGCCAATTTGTTATAGTGTCGTATATCACAATAGTTTAATACTAATAGGTCGGGGGCGTCAAATCGTGTACCTTAACAGCTGTTCGGCAGTCTTGTTATATTTTTACATGATATTTTATGAACGATTTGTTGTTTATGATTATATTAATTAATGTCTTGGTTTGATGCCTCCGTTAAAGTTTAATTTAAATAATTTTGTTTTATGCAAGCAGTTAATGCAATTTTTTATTTCACATTGTTTGATGTTATGTAATGCAATTTTAACATGTTGCAAACTCCTGCATTTATCTGTTGTATTTATTACTAATTTTTACATTAAATTGTGGTATGTTACAATCCGTGTAGTTTCAGTTGTGCGTTTTACACGCTCCACCCCATTTGCAAATTGTTATGTATCGTATAAGTACGAATGCACGGCCTCCATGCAGCCTGACCACGCAGTCTATGTGTACTACACAGCAATGCTTCTAGTTGAAACCCACACCATCATTGGAGTAACTTCATGGTGCATGATCAGATGGCATAGTGCAACTGAAAGTATTGTTGATACATGAGCCGTTAAATACAGTAAGTTTAGAATACGCATTTCGTATATATCCTAAGTGTGGCAACATTATAGATGTTCATTGTTAGTAATTTTTTTGGTGCCGTCCACATAATTTTGCAAAGCGATTTATGTGATTTTTTAATTAGCGAAAGGTCAATGAATTAATCAAATAGAAATCCTATAAGTTTTGAAATTAAGAATTAAAAGTATATATATATATCGACCTACTAAAAATGCGATATTAGACAACAAAAAAGAAATATCGCATTGCAAAATACTGGCGGTCGGGCGACGAGGACGAGGGGCCGAAGGGTTCGCATAGCGGAGGGAGTGACGGCGCGGTGTGGTTGCAGAGCGCGCGCACACGCCGCAGTTCTCGTACCACAGCATGTTCGTGGCGGCGGCGGAGAGCGCGGCGCTGTGGCGCTGCAAGTCGTGCGGCAAGGAGGTGTCCAACCGCTGGCACCACTTCCACTCGCACACGGCGCAGCGCTCGCTGTGCCCCTACTGCCCCGCCACCTACAGCCGCATCGACACGCTGCGCTCGCACCTGCGCCTCAAGCACGCCGCGCTGCTGCTCAAGCACTAGGCGCCGCACCGCGACCCGACCCCGACCCACAGACGCCGACTTTGTTTCTTGTTATACGTAGTTTTGTCATTATATTGACGCGATTTACATTTATCTTCGTGTACGTAGATAATAATTTATCGCACGTTTTCGTGCATTTATTGTTCTATAATTGTCTACGATAAATGTTGTCACTAACAGGGTAAAATTATCTCGGGTAGGTATTTTGGATGAAGCGAGGGCCAGATTTATGCCCTTGGAATGGGTGAACTTAAAATTTCACCTAATGCTTGTTATCTATGTATTAAATGTCGCATAAAATATTCAGTATTATTTGTCTGTAAATAGAATAAGAATAAACCTAAATTCTCAGTAATACATACATATATAAACGTAAATAAAGAATCACTTTGTGCAATGAGTAGTTTGAAGCTAATAAACTTTTATTAATTCGCTTATCGATCCCTATTACAAACGCATTGTAATAATATCCCTGATTTTTTAACTACATCTTGTTTTGACAAAAATACATCGATTTTTTATAAAAAGTAAAAAACGTACTTGCATATTTTGTATAACTATTAAGGAAAGATTTGATGGAAAAGTAACGCGTAAGACTGAATCGGCAACAACTTGTGATCGCGGTTAAGATTGAGAAGACATGGTCTGTAAATAAAAAAATGTAAATCTAAATTAGAAAAATCTTATTGTATAATCTTGGCTCTAAACATCGTGTTCAAAATTAAATGACGCTAAACACACTTGATCGTATCGAGCCATTAAATCAATTCTAAGTATATTATTTTATTCCTAAATTATATTTTTGTATAAATATTAACATTGAAAATTTGCATTATATTAAGTGTTTAGGTACTAGCTTATAATGGTCCAATGTCATTTGAATAAGAATGTATAGTTCACAGGTGTGTAAATTATCGTGCTTACTTTATTAATAAAAATATAACATCTTCATACTGTAAATATGTATTACAATTTCTGAATCTCACAGTTTATGATATTCGATATAATCTTATATAAATCACTTCTATTAAACTAGTAACTAGTATCTCATACAAGGAACTATTCTTGATGTATGATAAAGTTGACTAATTATTTTTAAAATGTGTACAAAGCATTGATAACGAATCTGCAATGTCATGTTTATGATCTCAATACTAACTTTTTCGTTCATTAAATATTTCTGATGATAATATATAATATAATATTATATTCATAAATGTTAGTGAAGCATAAAATTACGTAATGCATTAATGTTGTAAATAATTTTATTAAATGTAAATACTGAATATATAGTTTTATTATTTATTTGTCACGTCATTTGTTAGCTAAAAGAGACAAAATAATTTAAAAATTAAATAATTTATTGCACAAATATGCATTCGACACAGAAGCACAAATATTCCAGGAAAACTTTAAAAAATTGCACGTCGTTGAGTATTATCACAAAATTAACAGAAAGTGCAAATAGCACTTACGAAGCATTAACTTAATACCATTCGGTGTAAACATTTTCTTATTCAACATTATATTCTTTTTAACATACACAGTTACACACAGGTAAAATACCAGCTTATAATTATAATTAGAGTTAGTTATTTACAAAACAAGCACGTTTAAAACTTCAATTATAGATATGTCCATAAAGTTGACATTACAACTTAATTACTCTGCTAACGTATAATATATTTAAATCTTGGGAGGGTATTCTAAGTACATTCATATTCTTCAATAAATCTGTGTCTTGTCTATAATTATTTTGTTTATTTACCTATACATACATTACATGGAATCTCTGGACAAATTTTAATGAAAACTTGATGAAGAATATTCTAGCTGGATATATAAAAATATCCTGAAAATTCAAATGTTTACAAAGCATATTTTTATTTGTGATATTTTCTATTAATATCACTCGAAATAAACATCTACTGCGCAAATAGCATTTTTAAAATTTTCGCTGTTATTGTAGTTGAACATAGAAATAAAACAAATGGAGTGAAATCGTGTAGTACCTACATGAATTAAGTTGCCAAATGCGAGTTCATTCGAGTATTTCACTGCTGCGTTAGCATTTAACCAGTAAATAATATAAGATTCCACCAATCGGACGTACTTTTGTTGTCTAGCACTTTATTGGCTTTGGGTTTTTTACGGTAATCTTTAATTTTGCAATTTGAAGCCCATATACTTAAATGGGCCTGTACTTTGTCTCAATCGAAATGTGAGCAAACCTCGCTCTAAACACAGTATCTGGGCGGCTAAACGTCGCTCAGCGATTTGTGGCGCCATCTTGTAGAGTTTTGACTTGAGGTACCATATAAAAAGTAAAGCCAAATAAGTGGCCAAGTGTGGGTCGAGCCACGCGCATAAAGGGTTCCGTAGTTACCATCATAATATGCAGACCATCAATGATATGTATAATCTATAAAATTAACTTAATTCTTAACAACTAACATGTTTATCTTAACAATTTCCAATGAAATTTGTGTATGAAATGTGTATATGTATAAAGGCCTAGGTAACCGTGACAATTTTCCTTTTAAATTCGCTATATGTACTAACATGAATTTTTTCACATTTTTAGAAGCGACAGTTTAGTGGGTAGAGGCGGGGGGAACACTTGACTCCAAGAAAAATTGACACTTAAAAGCTTAATATTTCGGAAACAATTCCTCGTTCGGAAAAATGGTTTGCCACACCTATAATATTTTTATAAGACCTATCCAACGATACCCCACAACATGGCATAAATGAAAAAAAATTTTTTTTGATCTCACTTTACAAATAGGGAAGACACCCCGAAATAAATTTTTTTTAAAGATTTTATTGTACGACTTTCTCGGCGTGATTCATATGTATACTCATACCGAATCACAGCTTTCTAGTGTTAAGAATCTCTGAGCAAAGCCACGGACAGACAGACAGACAGACAGACGGACATGGCGAAACGATAAAGGTTCCGTTTTGACTACGGAACCCTAAAAAGTTGTTGAAAGTTTCAATTTTCTTTTTATTTTCAATTCATTACACTGCTCTATTGTTATTTATTATTTTATTAAAGTTTCACAAGCATGATCTTTTTTTCTCTCACAAGTTTGTATCAAGTGAATATTTTAAATAAATAATTTGGTAAGAATATTAAACATGAGATATTAATTACTAATAAGAAATAGAAATATTATAAAAAAAATAGTTCTTATTTACGACAGCCTTGCAAAGCAATGATTACAATAATTTAACAAATGACTAATTGTTTCATTTGCTTCATCTTCTACTTTATTGTCCTAAGTTGCTACAAGGTCCTCTAGCTCTAGAATCTCCAGGTGCTTGTTAATATTGGCGGCAACTTAGTTAAAGAAAGTGTACCAAATCGGCTCTTGAATAAACTCGGTGACTTCTCGCCAGTGTTCT
Organism: Junonia grisea; assembly: GCA_018235645.1. Lineage (NCBI taxonomy): Eukaryota > Metazoa > Arthropoda > Insecta > Lepidoptera > Nymphalidae > Junonia > Junonia grisea. The sequence continues at coordinate 2,642 of DVXP01001221.1, read as the reverse complement.
TTATTTAACTTGTTTAAAGCTTCCGCTGCCATATATGCCAACAAAATAAGTTTGTCAAAATTGTAAATTAATTTACTTAATATGAGCACAACAAGATACGTTAAATTACACATTGGGAATTGCTGGTTAGTTTTTTTTTTTTTTTTTTTTTTTAAGGAGTAGACTTGACGTCGTTATTCCGAAACAGCAGTTTTACCATTGCTTTAACCATGGTTGATTCCCAATGGCAAAACAATCAATTAGCCGATAACCAAAACATAAATATCATGTCTGTACAGTAAACGTATAGGACTATTTTTAGTGGGCAGCGGAACAGGACTGACATTATTATTACCGTCAGTCTTTACAGTAAAATAAAGTAACAGCAAAAGGGGCACAGCTGGGCAAAGGCCTTCTCAAATTTTAACGAGAAGGTAACGGTGAAGGTCAAGCTGATGGTGCGTGATGTTAATCGTACAAAGATTTTATAAATCAATTTTGATCTTGAACTGTATGCTTAACTTATGTTCAGTTTGTAATATTTTAATATACCTTACCTAAGTCTTTTTGTCCATTGAACAAATTTTTCATATCGAACTTTACTGCTTCCTGTGGCTTCATTTTTAATTTGAATTTTTCAATAGCTACGTGCGGTTTTCCATCGTTTATATCAACTGATTTTAGCTCTAGTTCAATGTGCACGAAATATTTTCCTGCAATTTAAATAATAGCGTAAAAGTAATATATTACTTCTGATCATGAGAAAATACTTTCTTACTAAGAGAAATACCTAATGTATACCAGATTATTATTACATCTGAAGAAAATAATATAACCAACAATCTGACGACTTTTAATTTGATTTGGTCACTTACATAATTAAGTTATTCAAAAAAAAAAAAGAAGAAGTCGGCTTCAAAATGGCAAACATAAAAAACAAAGATACATATATAAAGTCAAGAGGAGCAGGTTCTTGATCTGCTCCTTTGAGAATTTAAGACTAACCAAGAAAGGTATATTCTTACTTCAGAAGTCTAATTCAGTTAGATATTATTGATTGATTACTTTGTTTAAGTGGAATATGGATGTGGATAAAAACTCATCTATTCTTGAGTTTTGTTGAAAGAAAAGAAAGAAAGAAAGAAAGAACACTTTTATTTGGGACCGTACAAAAATTATAAAAAATATGTGTAAATAACTTCAAAATAAGAAAGAAAATATAAAAAAATAACCAAAAAACAACTCGAATTACTATTAACAATTACACGAAAAACAAAAACAAAAAAATATATATATAAATTAACAATAAAAATGAATCGATACAAAAAAAAAGTGTTAAAAGAAACAAAAAACAAATACTATTACAATAACCATAATAATATGACGTGTCCTAAATAGGTATACCATTCAGCAATTCATAGGCGTGGACACCTAATGCTGGTTTTCAATGGTAATGGTAGTGGTTTGCAATGTTGCTAATATGTTTTTTTAACGATTATATATATTTATTTAATTACCTGTTGTTATCAAGTAATCTCCGTTTCCTTCAGCCGGCAAACCTAAAATTTGACCTCCCATATCATATTGGCCGGACAGGGTGAAGTTATGACAGTTCGAGTCACACTGCGCCCTAGTTTTGTCCTCGCTGATTCTAAAAAAATACGAATATTTTACGATTTCTTAAGGTTTTTTTAGCATACAGACATTAATAGCCATTGTTAGTCTTTTCATACGCAAATCATAAATGATCGAACAAGGTAAAAACACCTAATTCTGAAAAAAGTGCATAATAAAAAAAATCAAAATACTATTTATTCTGAAATGGTTTAATTTTATTTACCTTTCTAGAACAAAATTAAACGTATGATTTTGTTAGCAACAGTTTTACACAAGGTCTAAGATACTTACTTTAAATTTGATACAACGCAGTTTAAATAACCAATGAGAGTGTTGTTATAAAGCCTCAATTTAAACATAGATCGGTCTGCTACAACTTCCTCCATGTACAGGGGATCAGAACTCTCGATGCCATGTTCTGGCGATGCAGCAAATAGTGTACGTTTTAAGTCATTTGCCATATTGTCTAAACAGGATTGATCGCTAAGTTTACATGGTAAAGAAATGCTACCTGAAAAAATATTAAAACAATTTTAGTAGTTATATTAATAAAATATGACTACTTAATATCAATGTAGGTATTGCGTAAATCTGATTTCAAATGTGGTGTAAAATATTATCTATACACATTTTCAAAATACATGACTATATTAGTACCTATATCAAAAATATGATGTGATTACACTAATAAATATTAAATAGCCAATGTAGATAAATGTATAACATTAAAATATATTATACTATTAACGTATAATTGCAGTAATATTATTAATTTATCCACTTACTTGGTAGAACCTCACTGGCAGCACCGAATAATACTACGCACAATAGAATATGCATCATAATTGTCCGTCTTTTACTAGCCCAAAAATCAAGTATTTAAAACTACCAGAGTTCATAATTTATAGCTCTCAAACGTCTAGATTAAGAAAGATAAGAAACAATGTTAGACTGATATTCTGTACAATAAATAATTGGCCAAGTGCGTGTCGAGCCACGCGCATGAAGGGTTCCGTAGTTTCCATCATAATATTATGCGAACATAA
>DVXP01001220.1:0-15792 GCA_018235645.1 Junonia grisea | reverse complement strand
CGAAAATTATTTTAGTGACCATTTTCACCTAAATATTTTGGTAAAAGGTTACGTAAGGTCTGGGGGGAGGGGTACAGAACAACGTTACGGTGCGTTGCGTGTGGGGGAAGGGGGGTCTAAAATCTTCAAAAATTGCGTTACGTAATACTTGAACGAAATATTGAAACATTGTTCGCTACAATAGGTATTATAGAATAGTAAACATAAGGTATGTATAGCATTCAAAATTCAACAAATCCTTTATTTTATGCGGCTATTCTCAATGTACTCGTACACCAACGTGATCATTGTTAATATTCAAAAGCATTACCTTGATGTACTCATAGCATATCAGTATAAAAAAACCTAAATCACACTTAAATACAAACAACTTTATGCCGCATGCCATTACAATAAGATCTCTAATTGCGTAAAAAGTTACAGACTTAAGACCCTTTTGACCGAGTGAATTCAACAGGGCTGTCGACTATGGAAAATTTTATACATGATCAATTTAACTGCAATCGTAAAAAACGGTAATAAAATACGCACTCGGAAAAATCAAATTCGTTCAAGGCGATTTATAAAACGTATATTTCAAACGATAACTGTTGCTACCGTTTATCGTCGAGTTAAATGTGTGTATATAAAATTATTCATACTAGATTTTAACAACGGTTTCGCTCGTGGTTTGATTTCTCCATACAAATAAATCGTGTTTCACCTCTTTTGAGGTTGAATTTTCAAAAATCCGTTTTTAGCCGACGACTTATAGTAATCGTCGACAGTAGGGACAGCGGATGTGCATGCGAAAGCGATCCCGCAGCCTCTCCATTTCCGTGCTGATGGCGGCCACCGCAGGGTTTTTAGTGAGTACAATCGCACATAACCCGACCAATGAACATTTCATCTGAGTCATGCTCCTAGCTGTTGCGCTAAACCAATTTCGATGAATTTTGGAAAAGATAGAATATAGCTACTACTTAGGGCAATGTGCTGCGTCCGCGTGGATGTCGGTCATACACATATGTGGAGTCAGGGACAAAAAATAGATTAATAAAATATATAAAATAAAGTAAGAGGTCTATGCCCTGCAGTGGGATATGTAGAGGCCTACAATATCCTCATATAATATATGTTATAAAATATACAATATACCTATATTAAATATACAACCTAGTATTTTTTTATATATTTTTGATCAGCTCAAGGTTATCGCATATAGCTTCACAGCTAATAACCACTGGTTCGTTTTGAGATCTTAATAAATATTTGTTCATCATATTGACATAACTACGCATATTTGTATTTGTATTGAGTATTTACTGTGGTTACATGTTCCTACTCATTCATGCATTTATGTGCCTACATACAAAATATGTTATGTTAACCCATAGTTTTCCGATAGGTACATACAAGTAGTAGCATAATTAGATCTAATTGTTAGGTTTAAGAACATCCCGTTTGATGCCGGCTTAGAATAGCATCACCCCATATCCTCCCGCGGGTGTCGTAAGAGGCGACTAAGGGAAAAATCAGGGCATGGGCAGCAGCGTGACCCTGTCTATCATTAACACCTACTGCTGTCACCAACCCGCATGCCAAGCGTGGTGACTATGGCAAGATCCCCCATGGTAACAGCGCAAAGGATAAGAATATTCGTACATTTACTAAATTATTTATATATACAGTAGAACGTCGATTATCCGAACGCCGATTAACCGAGTCGTCAATTATCCGAATCTGTCCTAAGAGTAACTAATATACATTTTTTTGTTTCTCTGTGCCTTTTTTATTATTGTGAATTTTTATTAAAGTCTGATGAGACTGCAACTTACTCTGATCAATGTTTAAGTGTAAGTGTTATTGTAGAACTGTATCTTGAACTAAAAAAAAGTTAATTCAGTGTGTGCCAGTTCATTTTTCTTCATTACCAGTATATGTCTGATTATCCGAATTTTCGATTATCCGAATAGACCCCGGTCCCAATTAATTCGGATAATCGGCGTTCTACTGTATATATATATAAACGTAAAGATAATTTCAATACAATATTATAAGTTGGTCTATTGTAAATATCAAAATATAACATGAAATTCTCACGTATACCTACACTAAAAATTGGACATAAAAGTAAATGTCAATAGGTCGTCTATATTTTACGGTGAATTTTTGGCTGTTCCGCACAATCGAAATACAAAACCGAATGTGAACGGTACTGACAGTACTATGTATCAAACTTTTTATTTATTTTGTATACATATTGCTTCGAAACAAAACCTAGTAGATACGATTTCATAGAAGGAAAAGTATGCAAATCCATAACCACAAGTCCACTACCATAAATATAATCCATCTTATAGTAAATCAAAATCAAAGTAAATCTGTCTGTCTGTCAGTCTTGTACGTTCTCAAGTCAATAGACAGGACTTCGATGAGGAAAATAAGGTTGCTTTTGCGTAATCATTGATATCGACCGCCTTTTGTACATATTTTTTTTTTCTATTCTATTCTGTACCTATTTCAACTGGTATACAATAAAGCATGTTTGTATCGATTTCATTGTGTTGTATCGACAGGCGGAGACAAGGCATAATCTTAGTTTACTATATAATACTATTTTATATTTTAAACTTTCGCGATGTAATTTATTCATTATTACTTTGTATAGACGGGTCTTATCGCGATAATTTTTACCTATTACAATACCTTTATTGCCCGATGTTTCGGCGAAGTTGCATTCACCGTGGCCACGAACTGACATTGTCACAGCTACACAGTAATAATGTATATAATACTACTAATTATTAACATAACTTGTTTTTAATCTGCATATGACAAAACAAATACACGAAATCTAGAACAAGAAGTATGACGTAAATGGTTCACAAATGGGAGATTATTTCTAAAATCCTGAGTACACAACAGTATGAGCGGCCCGTACAAGAAAATACAGAGTAATTAAGACTACCGAAGTCAGTGTCAAACAGTATAAGTAAGCAAATATTGATAAATATTTACGATTTATATCCAAATAATATAACATCAATCTATGTACGTGTGAACAGAAAACTTTGTACCCATTTATCAGGTGACTTCAAAAAAACAGAAGGTTTTCTTGTTTTAATGTTTGTTACCTCATAAACGTATTTTAATTTTGAGCTCGCAAGGAAATCTCCGATAGATACTGGACTCCTGGAAGGAAGGGGTAATTTAAGAGAAGGCAGAATTATTCAAGTACTAAAACCAAATTTGAAATTATAATATATGCATTTGAAAGGACTTTTTCAACAACACCTAATTTGTTTCAAAATCTATTTTTTATAAAGAATTATTCCCAAATGCTTACAGAACCCAATATTACATTTTCATAGCAATCGAGTGTCAGCTTCACCGGATCATGTTGCATTACGCAGGTCTCAACTTCTCAAGACACAACACGGGTGTTATTGCGTTAATGCCTTTATGATTGACACACACGTAATAGCCACTGTTTGTTTACGTTTTTATTATCGTTGCTACGGGAATGTACCGATACTACGTGACCAAGGGGGAGAGGGAGTCGAATACCAGAAAATAGTCTTAAATCTATACTTTATACAAATATCAGAAGTTAGAGAAAGTTTGAGTTATTTTCATTTCAAGTGTTGTTTGTACCTACTTATACGTAAAACAGAAATTACGCCTGATATGAATGAGTAGTTTAGGGGTTTATCCCACAAGGCTGCTCAAACACATTTACTTACACATTTTCTTAATAACGTAGCACAGGATGAGTTTATGCACTGAGACTTAAAAAGTCAATAATACTAGCTGAATTTTGAACCTGTGAGTTTCGAGTGTATTTTAACATTGAATCTTCTTCTTTTTCAGCATTAGCATTAGCATTTTTCCCGGACTTAACCAGGATCTGCTTTATTCTAGCCCAAACTTTGACCGGTTACTTTTTACGCAGAGCGATTGCCGTATGACCTCTGCAACCCAGAGCGCAAGTCAGTAACCATTTAGACTAGAATATTTACCTACTATGTAACGATTGTTATCAGGTGATTCTGATAGCAACCGGGACCGACTGCATTACGTGCTTTCCGAGGCACGGTGGGAAAACCCATAAGGACAAACAGCCAGACCTAGAAACAAATGGACAGCGGGGTAATCACTCTGAACTATGGTGCCATCATTTAGATCATTTGGACGTTTAATTTAAAATAAACGGTCAAATATACTTAAAAATAAAATTTCGGTAAACTTTGATCTAAATGTCATTGTATTTTATCAAAAAGAATGGCCCAGCCGTTTGGACCAGGTAAAGTTTAATGCAATTCTTTGCATGAACTTGCAACAAAGTAACACCGGCGTCGGCAACGAAGTTTTATGATAAAACTCAAGTTTCGCCTGCGTCACAGCACGACTTAAATTGTTGTTGAAAAACAACAGAACTCTCCTTTATGGTGTTTTTAAGAAGACACCGTCACTTTGTACATTTTGTTGTGTAACTAAAATATGTACATACATACTTATAAGTACATACCTAACATGCAACTAGTTTATAAAAAAATAGTTAATAGTACCTATAATAGGAATAAATCTCGTGGTCGCTCACTATGGCCCGCATCAGAAAGCTCACACAGCGTGCGATGGGAAGAGCTATGCTAGGACTGTCTCTACGCGATCGAATCATAAATGAGGAGATCCGTAGTAGAAGCGGAGTAACCGACATAACTCAACGAATTGCTAAGCTGAAGTGCAATGGGCGGGGCACATGGCTCAGAGAACCGATGGTCGCTGGGGCTCAAAGGTGCTGGGATGGCGACCCCACTCCGGGAAGCGCAGTGCTGGCAGACCCCCCACCAGATGGACTCAAAACATCATAAAAGTCGCGGGGAGTCGCTGGTTTCAGGCGGCGCAAGACCGCGGCCGTTGGAGATCCATACAGGAGGCCTATGTCCAACAGTGGACGACCACAGGCTGATGGATGGATAGTAATGAATACATAGTTAATAAATCTCTATAACCCAATTACACACTTAGGCATGTTACCAAAGACCTTATATCCGATAGTAAGTCTTACTTACCTTTGATCGGTAAGTACGAATTACTATCGAACTGTTTTAAAATAAGTTTCATTTCGAGAATCAGTCGAATGAAAAAAAAAGTTTGAGTACGAAATAATCCCAACAATATACAATTGTTACAAATTATAAGTTGTAACCTATCCTTTGTTGTTTTAGCAAGGACGTAACGTATCGATCAATATCATTGTTCTGCAAATGTGTCTTTGGAATAATTATTTAACGTTTATTGTTAGCCATTGAAAAATGACTACATATTGTCTGTGTCAAAAATTATTTTTGGCGATGACTGTGGAAATTACAGTGGTATAATTTCGTTATAACTTGTTATAGTATTTTATCCTATTATTTTATCCCAAGAATAGGTAAAGTGAACAAAGATTATAATAATTATTTGTAACAGACATCAAGTAGGTATATTAAAGATAATTAATTTAAGCCACATCAAGTATAGGTAAATTCAACCAAATTGAAACGTCTGAACATGAGTCGAATTAGAATTTGCGCATTATTTTATAGGATAGGACGGCAAACGAGCTGACAGATCACCTGATGGAAAGTGAATGCTATCGCCCATGGACATTTGCAACACCAAAGGTGCTACAAAATGCGTTACCGGCCTTTTAGGGGGTATGGACGGGGTGTAGATTGGGAATTAATAGGGAAGGGGTGGGGAATTGGGCCTCCGGTAACTTCTCTCACGCGACGACGACACGACGCAACCGTCATTTTACGCCGGTTTTCTGTGAGGCCGTGGTATCACTCCGGTCGAGCCGGCCTCTTCGTGCAAATTCATGGCTCACCCACGGTATGGCATGTACGTCGAAGTAATCCCGACTCTGATTGGTAGAGACCTAATATTTGGTTTTGCGCAGTTTAATCAGCATAGTTCAGATCATTAAAGTTGCGTTAATCGGACTTTGGATAGATATATTTATTTACCTTTAAAACGTTCTAATCACTTGCTAACAATAACTTTTAATAGTCTCATTAATAAATTCCTTCTTCACAAACTCATTATTGTACGAATTCATTATCGCGTAATACGTACCTTCTTAACGATATTTTTTATCGTCTTCTGAGTATACGCAGATGTGAAGAGGATGGTGTGGACCGGAGCCTCGGTAGGTATGCCGAGTGACGTCATCGTTTTGATCCAACTTGTTTGAACTTGTCACTTGAAGTCAATAAACAATAAAGCACACACAATAATTCACTGCTTTGATTTTCATCGTCACTTCAGTTTTTGTATTAGAAATCTTGAACTACCGTCATCCATAATTAGGTACGTTGGCAAAAAGTGTTGAAAACTTTGACATGATTGATTTAAAAATTAAGTATTTACTTTAGTTATTTTTAAAATTGATCAACAATAAAATTATAATATTATGGAAAATTTATACATCTAAAAATTTTATAACATGTTAACGGTTTAGTCATTTGAAAAACCGGTATTTTTTTTTCAAGTAATATTTTTAAATTGTTTCAGTAGAATCAAACGTGTGTTCTCTTTCACATCCAAGCTAACCTAGTAACTTGAAACTAACTCTATTATGAATAAACGTGATAAAACACGTTAAAAACTATGGGTTTTCCTTGTTTCTATGAAAATACTTTTTCTATAAAAACTGACAAAAAACATAATTATATCTAGGTATTACATGTTTTTAATGTTAGTAATTTGGTAAAGGTTCTAAAAGAGTAACAATAGCTTTTTTGTTTTAATTTTTCGTAGTAGAATCTATCATTAAAACCACTCCTTTATAGTAAGTACCTACCTTAAAAAGCCATAATTAATATTCTAGATACAAAGCTATATTTTTAATTTAATTTTCAACGTAAGTTTTAATCAAATTGAACTAATAGACCCTAATTTAAATACATTTTTAAAACCCTTATGTATAAGCTTTTTGTACGCAATATTTTCTTTTAATTTATATTGAAGTAATCCATTTTTTCTAACTAATATTTTATACATGTAAAAATCTTGGTTTTTTATTCTTTTACGCTGATTTTTTTGATTAATTTTATTAAAGATATACATAGATAAGTACGATGTTAAAAAAGGACTTAAGCAACTGTTTGTCATGAAAATAAAATTTTATAAAATAGTGATATAGGATATCAAAATCAAATATTTTATTTATTAATTAGTTCTCTTAAAAAGCATGAACAAAAGTGCTAAGAAAAGGGATTAAAATCAATTCAATAGATACAAAGGAACAAAATGACGAACGACAGACATTTTGAATTGCAAATCTTATAGAGAAACATACTATTTAATTGATATCGAACTAGAAACACGGGGACATAACATATGCATGTTCCTGCATTTATTATACTATCGACAGCGGCTTTTACAGAACTTCGTGTTGATAATTTTAATCAATCACTTTAATATGGTTCTGTACTTTAAGACCGTCTTTTTTTTTAATTTTAAATGAATATTGTTACTAAGGTCTACAGTACCTTGGGTGATATCGCTATTTTAAGTTTTAATTTTTACTTTATCCAGAAATTTCTACGTTTGTGCCTATGTACAGACAGCCGTATAGACGGAAAGTGTTTACCCTTAAAAAGCTTAAATTTGTTCTCCTATTTAGCACACCGGTTTTAATTTCAATAACATTTATATTTCTGTATTTTTCAAAAATATACTAAAAATATTAAAAACATCAATTTCCAAAATAGATATCCAACACACGTATATAATAACTACAAAGTAAACAAACACATATTTACACTTTAACAATTTTAGATAAATTTTCCACTCGCACTTTCAACTAGAAATTGTAACATTCGCCGCGTAATGCGCAGGAGCATGTCTCACTGACTTTATTTAATAAACACTAGGCGACGACGACGTAACCTTGGCGTGGAGTACTTTATTAATATTAGATAGTTTATGATATGTCAACATTTATAACAAATAGCGCGATAAATAAAGATATGTGTAAACAATGTTCGTTACGTTGAAAAAACGTTTAGTTACTTATAAGATTGCCCAGAAAATCTGTTTAAGGGAATTATAATTCATGTCATTCAATTTAACAGTTCAAATACATACATCATTGCATTTAATACATTAATATTGTGGGAGACTGGTGCCTAAGCTAGACAAAAGCCTGGAAAGCCTGTAGTACCTATGGGAATTAAGTTTTGATAGTTTGTATGCTTCATGTAAATGTGTAAAATAAGTTGCAGGTGAGTTTAATAATTTACCTATAATTGATGCTAACATTCTTATATTATTTTCAGTTAAAATTAAGCTTTAAATAATTTTGTAATACACGTTTTCTTACCTCATAATAAATATGAACCATTCTTACAGAAGACCAGCGTTCCTTTCTAAAATTCCCGCAACAAATTGGACAAAAACATTGTTGAACAAAGATTAATGAATACCGGTTAACGAACAGCAGATTCTGAAAGGGCTCGAAGACAATGGATCACAATAGAATCACTTCGCTTTGGGGTAACAAAATATACGAATATTGTGCTCCGTGGAATACCTTCACGAAATATGTTATTATAATAATGTTATATGTATTATAACATCTACTTAAGGACCTATTGAACATTGTTTCTTATAAATTATAATCTATATTTATGAAAGATATTTACTATGATATAGCGACTCATCTCGTTTCAATGAAGCTGTAATATCTAGAAACTTGAAAGGACTTCTTTTGCTGTATCGACTAAAAACGGTTTCATTTCATAAGAGGTTCTTCAGGTTTATATACTAAAGTGAGTGTAGCCGCCATCAACTGCTAGTACAATATATAAATTTATGTAATGAAGGATCGGTACAAGGCAATAAATGATTGCTGCATTCATTAAAAAATACAAATGTTTGTAATAAATCTCTCTATGACATGCACTATTCGTTAGCTAAAATGAAGACAAAGTAACATTGAAATAATATTTTGAAATTTTATTTTTTAAAACGTCTATTCTATGGCATTGTCTAGACTAAAGACATTGAAACTTAAATAATAATTATTGTTAAACTTGGATCTAAAACATTAAACGTCTTGCGGGCAGAGGGATTGGTTAGAAACCTCATCTGTCTCAATATCACTAGTTGTAAGTCTTTAAACTTTAGTTATTTAAGCTTAAATAATTACTCTACGATCTCTTTAAACTATGTCCTTTCAATACTAATTTTAAACAGCAACAGTTGGTGGAAAATCACATCTATTTGTGAGCTAGTCGTTAAGTCGTCAGAAATTTTATTTAACTTTAACTTACTTAAGTCTTTAATATAAATTCAAATTTCGAACAGTGGTTCGTTAAAACTTACTTGTACCAATATCACAAGACGTAAGGTCATCTTTAGTTATTTGTACGTCGCTACAAAGTCACATCGTCGTGGGCCTGATAAGTTAAGTCCCGTTCAAATAAAGATCTCTACAATCAAGTAATTTGTTTAATCAAGAGGCCGCTGTTTACGGTAAACGTGGCTGTGACCATCAGTTTTGAATTCCTCGGACACTTCGGAGTTATTCATGTGACGATTAGGTTTTCAAAAGTTCTTCTGAACAGTTAGGTAATACATGAATATGAACTCGTCATTTTGTTAGATGTTAGACAAGATAGATATGACGTAAAGAGAAAAAGAGCTAGCTATAAGCTACAAAACATGTAATAGAAGAATAAATATTACATAGATATAACTATGTTTTTGTGTTTTCTTCTGTTACGGTCGTGTAAATAAAATATACGAAATATTTTTCCATATGCCAGTCTTTAGCTTTTAAAATAGAATTTCATTGACATTTTCAAGGTTATAAAAAGCTTTATTTATATTGCCATGAATGAGTATATCAACAAAATAAATAAAAATCAGACCATTCGACACATCCAAGTAATATATTCTAAATATTCGTGTATTTACATGATAAATAGCCAAACCCAATATCATAAAGGTGACTTTTATTGGTCATCTGTCAGGGTGACAATTTAGAAATATCCGCTTAAATGCTTCTGAAAGTGAGTGAAATATCACAGATAAAAAAAACATATTGACATGATGGATGACTTTGGGACAAAATAACACGACATATTAAAAAGCCTCTTTTAACGTTTACATATTGGGCGTAGTTTGAAGTGAGGCTTTAATCTATTTTCGATGTTAATTTTCCTGTTTTAATGTTAAATCCCTGTTTTCTTCTAGAAGGGTTATTTTTCATAATTTGACTGAACTGACGTCTCCTACACATAAACAACCGAACTGATAATTAATGTTTAAAAATATGAAATAGTTTTACGAACACCGCAAATATTAAAAAAGTGTTATTTTTCTAGTTTCCACAAGAATTTTAAAGACACTTTTTAATATACAAAATAGCATAAACAATAAAACAACCAAAATTAAATATGGCTCGCAGAAAAACTCATAGTTAAATCTTCGAACAGTCTATTATAACTTTATCTTTAATTTTAGAATATATCTATACTTTAAGAAGATCTTATCAGAAAAATCTCCATAATCATTCATCTTAAATCTTTCCACGAGAAGTTTCGAGATCTTTCGAAAGATGTTTGAAGAAAAAAAGTTAAGTTCTCTAACTTAAATATTGAAATGAGGTATTAATAAAATCGATACTTAGTCTTGGAAGCGAGTTTTAATCTTTATTATAGAACTGATTAAAGTTTTCTCCTTTTACGATACTTTAAGTAAATTGCTTTCGATGAAATTCGTTTAGAAACAGTGGAATCAACGGAAACATGATTAATGCTTTTTAAAAATATATTTAATACATACTATTTATTTGATATTATTTACCGCCATTCAAAAAATTATAATTGATCGGTACTTGCTTTACTTCATAGACCAGCTCAGGTCGCATGGATATTAGCAAATAGATGAACTTAATTGTAAAAAAAACTACTTCATCACGGAATTCAGTAAGCCAGTGTTATAAATAATTCAATATAGTATTCTCTATCCCGATAAAAATTTCAAGCTGAAAGATAAATATGCTTTGTAGAAAACCATACTTCAGTTATATAAACTATGCACGATAAGTACCTAGTTTTTTGAAGAGAATCAAAACAAGAACGTAAATAAACATCGATTCAAACAATCCCAACTAACCAACAACATTTAAGAGGGTCACACATACCCAAATAAAATTTTCTTACCATAGACAAAAGTTTTTTTTTCTGTCTGCGGGCGGTCGTCGGCGACAGTAATATTATGTGTCAGATAATAATGACGTTATTATAAACAATATCTTATCAAGCGGAGTCGTGTGGCACCGGCACACGTTTCTCATACTTGTAACCTGAGACTGTTGCTATATGACTTTAGCAGGCTGTGAAGCTAGCGACGAAAAATATTGATGAATTAAAATAATAATTGTTTTAGTATTGCTTTACCAGGGCACCGCCTTCTAGTCGTTTTTTTTTGTATTAGCTTGTCACTTAAATCATTAGGTAAGTCTTAAGGTGATGAAATTATTTTAGTTGTCGTCAGCCAATCTCAGTCCACAACTGGACATAGGCCTCCCCAAGTATGTGCCAAACAGCCCGTAACGATAATCCATTGTATTAGTATTTACCTACATATAAAAGTACAGGCTACGGCCATACAAATTATTTGATGATATTAAAGTCAACATCGCTGCCCATTTACAGCACAAGATATGATAATAATTATCTGCTTATAGAAGGAATAAGCGAAGAAGAAAAAGAAAGAAATAAGGAGGGGCGTAAGGCTTCTGTTTTTTTGTTAGCTTAACAATAAAATTAAACTTTGCTATTTGAATCTGACGATAATATAATCTTTTTAAGCATGGTCCAGCTAAGAATCAAAGACAGATTTATAAAATAATTGAGTACCTTATAAAAATTATTAATATTAGAAAGTTTGTACTTATCCCTAATCACATTAAAATACCATTAAGCAAAGTGAATAAAATTATTCCAACATTTTCGAATAAACTTTTACAAGTAAATTGAAACCGTCAGTTTCTACGATTTATTTTAGTGCAAATATTTATGGAATCACTTCACTCTAAGCTCCTCAAGTTGAACGAAATCCTCAGATATAATTGACATCGAAAAATACTGACGAAGTCGTTGTTAATTGGAGCAAAGAACGTTCGACTCTTAAGGAACTCTCGGTTTAAGAGGGATAATATTTTTACACAACGGAGTATCCTAATTAAAATTAGGTAGGTATTATTCAAAATATGAATAATTTGATTAATCTTAAAAAAACTTTAAATAATGCATTTCAAGTTTTAAAATTCCCAAATAATTATATGGTAACCTAAACTTTGCTTACTTTACTTACACTAACATAAAATAAATACGTACAGTATGTACGTTGTATACATATACTGCACAATGTAATTCCAATTCTTGTAATTACGTACAAAGCTAAGCGTTAAGTATTGTAATGAAGCACATTAAAATAATCCTATATTAATGGGAGTTTATTAATGTCGGTGCCAAGTATTTAAGTATTAAATCATCGGGTTGAAACAAAAATAAATTTTATATGCGATTTAAATTCTATAAAAACAGCTTTATTTAAAGGACAAAGATTTATTTAAATAAGCTGCAAATCGCTGATTCCACGACCACACCGTGGTAACCTGCGCTATAACGGTAAGATAAGTCCGCATGAGAAATATTAATATTGCAATATAAAATATTTAGAACGCGCTTCGTAAAACTTAGGATATTACTTTTCACACTATAACTTACATACATAACTATACACTAGAAATTGCCCGCAGCTTTTCTCATATACTACACATATGTATATCTTTACTACTTTTCACACATTTGGACTAAATCAGCCATGCAGATCCCCCCTCCTACAGAGAATGATGTGTAGAAGCTAATAAAGCTGCGTTTTCTAAGGTAAGTGACGAAACCAAAAGCCCTAATCCCGTCTTCAGTCCTTCTCTTACTTCCTATCAACCTTCTTTCTTCTCAAACTTTCTACCATCTTGCTGTGGTTTATTCTTTTTAGACTGATAACCTATTTTCAGCGGTAAATGTCCATGATCCATTAGCGACATTGATCATTTAACATCAGATGACTGAAAATTTCAATTGTCTGTTTTTCTTTAAAAAAATTGTGAATTGTAACGTAAACCCACTTACTGTTCTTAGACAAACTACAAAAACCTAGGCTATACAAGTTATCATACAAAATAATTCATACGAACTACTTCATCACTTATTTCATTTTTAACAATCTTTTAAAAAGTTAAACCTGCATGTTTACTCGTCTAATTTGTAACAGGTTATCGCTGTGCAAACGACGAGATAAACGGGATTTATCTGAAACTATCACGATGCAGCTTCATCAGCTGACGACCCAGTTTAGACTTAGTTTAACCTTTTACACGGGCGAGCTGTAAATATAAAGTTTAATTGCAGTTTTATTTACTTTTAATAACAAATAGCTAGATGTAAATAATAACAAGTATATCTTTTTTGTACAGCAATAAAATAAATGGAAATAAATAGGTACATGAAAAGTAAGATGTACAAAGGTACATACTAAATTGTTTTCTGACATTAGGGTTGCCAACCGTACTATAATATATAGTATTGTACTATATTTCGGGTTTGTGTACTATGTACTATTGAAGAAAGATATAGTACGCAAAAATACTATATTTTCAAAACCGACTGTAACAAAAGATATATTTTTTTAAATATATTGAACGCGCCTTTACAAATTAAATTTATTTAATTCCTGTTCTCTGTTCCCACTTATTCAAGAAAAACAAAAGTGGTATGTCATTAATTGAAAATGAGTTTTTAATTTACATTAATCTAAAAATTGAATGTACTGGACCATACGAGACTTTTACTTCAGATAAAACATTGTTAAAAATGCAAGAAGTGTAAAAAATAAAGTTTTCACAAAAATAAATAAGTAACAAATATTTCTTGTTTTTTTTAGTTTTTTCATAAAATAATATATTTTTTATAAGCGTACTATATTTTAATGGCTTGTTATGAAAAATACTATATTTCGCTGTAAAAATGTTGGCAAGCCTATCTGACATGTTCAAACAAGATAGAATAAGAACGTTCTAAGAAAAAAGTGATGTACTTTTTATAAAGAAATTTACTTGGGGTAAACTCGCGACAAGCTTTAACATCATGTTCATTTTGTAAACAATTTACGTCTGCTTAAATGTTGTAAAAACTACGAACTACGAAACTAATTGAGCGATTTGAAAAATTCTTTCACTATTGGGAAAAGTTCCACTATCTGCGATTAACATACCTATAGTCTATAGCCTATATTCAATTTTGGAATACTCATGGGAAGCTGGGGCGGTCTGCTTGTATTTAAAGAAAACGGCAAAAGCCAGATATAGAGCAGACCGTAGTGACAGAAAACTTACGGGTGCGTTGCCGGCAACTTTCTTTTCTTACCGCATTTAAAAAATCCCGTCTGACATCCATAACAAGTGATTAGACAATATTAATCTTAATTTAAATTCCATTCTTTGAAACAGTAATAAAATCAATATTTCGTGACCGATATTAAATCTTCTTTTAATGAAAGCAATCATTGAAACTCATCACACTTGGTTTATCAGCTTTACTGCGATCAGACTCGTTTCACAGTTCGTTAGTGACCTAGTTTTATTAATATATTTCATATCAATCCATTCATTACTAACCTACACTTCACTTTGATTGGTATTTTTTAGTTAAAAAAAGCGAGCCTTAAGTACATAAATTATGAGGAGAGTAACCTCTGCCCATTCGGTTCCTAACAATAAAATAAAAATAAAATAAAATTATAAATTTGTTTTTATTTCTCTATGTGTGGATTATTAACATACAGGAAATAATGGCTAAACATGGTATATACCTCCATCATTTATTGGTTTACATTTGTATACTCGTCGTCGTTATTGGTTTACATTTGTATACTCGTCGTCGTCATAAGCCAATCGCAGTCCACTGCTGGACATAGGCCTCCCCAAGTGTGCGCCAAACATCCCGATCTTCCGCAACCCTCATCCAGCCTGCTCCGACAACCTTGCATATGTCGTCAGTCCAGCGGGCCGGAGGGCGTCCTACACTACGTTTACCAATAATATATATAAAAAATTTGTATATTACAAAAATCTTAAAAAAGATTATAAAATACTTCCATTTCATATTTTTGTTATAGAAATATGTACCTTTACGGGCACAAAATTCCTTCAAAAGCTTTCTGCGGTTCGATTTCCAGTTATGACGGTATATTGCATTAAAAGCACTTAGAGTACTTTACATAATAAAGGCAAATGATGGAGCAGAAATTGAATTTTCAAAAGAAACTCCCCAGTCACCTATTGATTTAAGTCACTTGAGAAGCTTATGTCGTGTGCCACACACTTATAGTATGGAAGTGTAGATGCCTTCTGGTGCAATTTACACTAAACGAGTGAACGCTCGTTCTATCTATCGCTTCGCACGTGGTGATGTAGACTTTAGCAATTAATTCAGGGCCTTAAGACTAGTACGAATCTATTTGAGGACTTTATCGCGTTAATCGAAATGGAAAAAAGCAAGTGAGTTAAGTAATACCTACAAAAATCCACCAATCACACGTGCTTTTGTTTTCTACGAGTCAATTGTCATTGGTCGTTCACGATGATCTCTCAAATGAACACTTTAATTATATAAAAATAGGTAAAAAACTTTTTAAGTTAAACGGTTTTATGTTAAACATACATTGCATTGTTTAAGATAAATGTAC
>DVXP01001219.1:0-15794 GCA_018235645.1 Junonia grisea | reverse complement strand
TTACACAAAAGGGCCTCTATCTCCTAAACCAAGAGACTTTTACTAAAACGATTTTTTGTTATTTGGCCAGTTATGACTTGGTCTATATCCCATTTCAATTTAATCGTTGACTTTCGGGACACCCTGTATATGTCTAACATCTAGAAACTTATAGAAATGACGCTATTCAATCTTCAAAAGTTAAATTAGATGTTAGAAGTTCCAAAATTAGCAACAAACTTAAGAACAACTCCAGAGTACATAGTGACATACCCTCCAAAGCACCGGTAAAAACGTGAAAACATGAAAAAAGGCGGTAAAAGTCTAAGTGCATCTTCTAAGTGGAGGGCGCAATGTTCACCTGACATCAATAACCCTACAACCTTTACTGAACTATACTGTTCAGTCTAATCTTCAATCGTCTAATTATTTATGTCATTTTTAATCTACAATACCAAATATAAAGAATTCACATTGTCTTTTTGAACGCTGAATAACTTTTTACCAAAACATCTTCTTCAGTATCTACCAAAAATTCGTCAATCATTTAGAATCTTCTAGAAACTTTACCATTCGAACTAATCCTTAAAAGTTACACTTAAAGCTATATGGAAGCAACAAACTTCAGAACAATGCCATAGCACGTAGTAACTCACCAACACCAAAAAAATCCACGTAAAAACATGAAAAAATGTTGTAAAAGTCTAAGCGGATCCCCTAAGTGGAGGGCGCAATGTTCACATGACATCAATAAGCCAATCTGTATGTCTAACACCTAGAAACTTCTAGAAATTTCTAGAAAGTATACTATTCGAACTAATCCTTAAAAGTTATATTAACAGCTATTTACAAGTTCCAAAATCAGCGAAAAACTTCAGAGCAATTCCAGAGTACATAGTGACGTACCCTCAAAAAAAGTCCATTCTCCATTTTTTCCACAGCACCGGTAAAAACGTGAAAAACATGAAAAAAGGTGGTAAAAGTCTAAGCGGATCCCCTAAGTGGAGGGCGCAATGTTCACCTGACATCAATAAGCCGATATCCCGCTACGGGACGGCCTTTGCTATCACACTCGCTGAAAAACGATCATTCGGTGTAGGGTTGGCGACATTTGGATATTTAAAAAAAAATTTTGGGGGGTAATTTTTTTGATAATAATTTTTTTGTGTGTTAAAGTAGAGAGTAGCGGAGAGTTTTAAGGTGCTTTTAAATGTGTTGTGGAATATTTTTGTTTTAGACGGATAAATTTTGTAAGTAACATCGATTCGATGTAGAGTCTCAATTTTTATTTTCATTAATGAGACGTAATTAAAAAGCAACAAAACAGGTTGCTTTTTAAGGATTCAAAATTATCCATACTTAAAAGTTGCATTCGAATTATTAAAACAATTTTTGCAATATTTCTGTTCAATTTATTAATTAAATTAGTAAAAAAATAAACCAATCAAAGTGACAGCCCTAGCTCCAATACAACCTGTTGCATCGAACATTCGATATCCTTCAATGGGATGATAAAGCGGGATAGGGCTATATGTGACGTCATATGTTGGAAAGAGAGGGAATACGACCGAGGGGCCCACTTGGGAACACGTTTCAATGGTTTCAGCGCCTATAAATATAGGTTTGAACTTTGTTTAGTGCTATCGACAGGAGTGTGCTCTACTTCGATTTTCACGTATGCTTTTTTCTTGTTAGGGGTCATATGTGAGGCGTATTTTTATGTAAATTTTATTTTCTATATGTTCAATAGCATATATTAATAATATAAAAAAAGTAATTTACATAACTTTTATTATTATGGAATTTAAATATAAAAAAGTCAATGTCATATATGTAAATGACGATTGACATTGATATTTATGTAACATAATATGTAGCGTACATAGTTGAAGTACACTTGAAGTATATTTAAAGTACGTGTGAAGGTACCTGTACATTATGATAAAACAGCTCTACTTAAAACTTACTACCTATTAAACAATTTGTTTGAATGTATGCCATTTTATACATTTTTACGTCTCAATATCAACCTCTAAAAATTTATTATAATACTAAAACAAATCAATTTATTATAAAACATAGTCCTAAAAATATTTCCACACTATTCATACAATACAACAAAATATACCATTGACAAAACCACGAAAATATTGTAGAGCACATTCCCACTCTATTAAAAAAAACGTCCATACGCAAAAAAAGGCGCTGAAAAGAACCGGAACCTATCAATAGATCGGACTTGTCCCGGGAAAAATCCCGGGATTTCCACGCCGGGACCTTTCCCACGGGGTTCACGGGTAACGGGATTCGATTTGCATATTGTATTGGCTTTTTCAATCGGGCTAAACGTTTTTAATTGGGAAACCGAAACGCTGCAGTGGCTTAACGTTTTGCGCTTTTTCGTTAGTTATCACTTTATTTTGGTGTTGAATTTTTTTGCTCTTTTTGTGTTGCGATTTTTTTATTGGATACTAGTGGACCCGACAGACGTTGTTATGTCAACCAAAGTGCCATTATAGTGTCTTTATTTTACATGTTTAAATATAAATATCTCTGTACTCTGTACACTCTTTCCGCTTCCATTTCGTAAAATCCTATTAAATCAGGTTGTCTGGAAGAGATTGCTGTTTAGCGATAAGACCGCCTGTGTACATAAAAATATTGTCTTATCCGAAATGTCTTAAATGTATTTTTTTTGTGTACAAAGAGTAAATAAATAAATAAATAAATAAATAAATAAGACGTTTTTTTTTAGTTATTCTAAGCCGGAAATGGCTTGGAAAGTCGTAAACATCTTTGCGGTAACGGACTGCGGAACGCCTAAATGATTTTCAATACGGGCTTATTCAGTTTAAAAGCCGGGGGATAGTTAACTTAATAAGTGGGGTCAAACATCGCTCGGAACTCGATTGCGAGCAATTCAATGAATAATGTGGTAGGGATGAGTGCATGGACAATGCGGCGTGTTGCAATTTTTTACCAGCACCACACTAATTAATTATGACAAAAACAATACATATACAAATATTATTCTAAAAACCTCATACGATGATATAACACGGTCATATTACTTTAGATATAATGCACGCTTTATTTTTGACCAACCATCTTTCCACTTCCATTTTAAACTGAGTTCAAATACTTTTGCCTAATTACCTCTCTATTCAACCATCACAGCGCAATGTTTTCAATAATATTATTAACAATATCTCATTTACGATTCGAGTTTGATATTAGAACCAATATCGTAGTTACATATCAACCAGTTAATGGAGACTAACACAGGACACAGTTTGAAATACGCCAGCAAATCCTGTTAAACCGAAAACCAGATTATTCGCAGTGTTAAGTAAACAGTACCTGTAACAAATATCTATAATCCATGTTATCAAAACAGGATCTATTTCTATGAACGAGTAAATTTATTATAAAATCCATTTATACCCGCAATATGCTCAATATCATAGGTGAATAAAATACGGTGCATTTCTATTTAGTTCTTAACATTTTATAGCTACAATAAAATGAAATTATACGTAAGACTTGTCATTACTATTTGCCGACATTATCGCGTCCCTATATTGGACTTCATTGTAAGACATTTATTCGCACATACTTATATTGATCGTGTATTTGTAATATATACATATATTTCTGTCGCGTTTAATTACCGTATCTGGAAACCTTCTATCAGACAGGTATACAAAAGAACAAATGAATTTCGTGAAATCGCGCGTAATTAATTAAATCACTCATAAGAGTATTTATAACGACGTATATTAATTGCCATGTCAGGACTTCTGAAGCGTGCGTTTTTAGGTCATTTTATATTAATACAAATAATTCCGTTACGGAATGAATCACTGTTAGAGATTGGTTAAAGTTTTCCTCGTTTCTGGTGATTCAGGTTTTAAATGTCGTAGTTTGTTTCATACAAGATTTTAGTTTGAGTTCATGAACTAAAAATAACTCTCTATACTTATAGGTGTCATGTTTTTTTTCTTTTATGTTGTTCGTAAGAATAAGAACAACAATAACTAACAACTAACTGTTTATAAGTAGCCGGCAAGCCGCTTCAATTTCTTTTCAATATAAAGTATCAATAAGATACTTTTCTTTCATTTAGAACTGATAATAAATACCTTAACTTACTATTTAAAGCATTCCTCCACATAAAGGTTATCTCGCCTATATTGTAAAGAGTCGCGGCCTCTTAATGTAATACTCGTAAATGATTCATTAGTATATTTGTATTATAATAACAATCACGATGAATCATTGCGAGAGAACGCTGCCAGGCGTTATGCAAAACGTATATCAAACCTTACACTCCATACATATAGATTAACTAATCTGAAAATGTTCTTTATGCAAAATAAGAAACCGACCAGACAACAATTGTGATTGCAATTTGTATTGTATTTGTATTTAATGTTAAGAATTATGCACTCTTACTAATTGATGAAGTTCGTTAAGCTATGTTCCAAACATAAAGCAAAATCTTAAATGATATTGTTAAAACAGATTTCAACAAGATGAACATATTAATTCGCGTTAAAAGATATTGATACCGCACGCAAAACGTACCTTAGCTATCAGTGCCGGATATAACAGCTGACATGTGATAACAGCAATCATTAGGTAAAAAAGGTTATCCTAAATAAGTCTCGCACCGACTCATACGTAATTGCACACTGTTTTTATATAAATATTTCTATATAAAATTTTCGGGGCGAATGCTTGCTAGCTAACGTCTCCTAAATCGTGTGTACATATGAGTGGGCCCCTGGATGGCTTGAAAATACAATTGGTACGTGGCACTGCTACTGGACAGGATAACGCCTGTTGGGTGCTCTAGTAATCTAATTCTTATTGGTCTTATTTAGCATTAAATGCTTACTAAATGCTAGATTAAGGTAAAAAAGACAATAATAAGGCTAGATTTTTTATTCAACTAATGTTTGAAATCATCTTTTGATTACAAACATCGACCTGATTCATCGTAATATCCTCATGGTCAAGGACAGTTGATAACATTTATCGCAGTTCCTGAAATAGAGAACGAACCTACTAAATGCATTTATAAATTATTTCATTTAACTGCGGTTTTGTAAGAATCGTTGCTTAAGCAACGTTTACTGGATTCGGTGTTGTAATGGACTGAATCAAATAACAACCTCTATCGGATTGTTAGGATTAATGATACCAACATTTTATGATAACCTAATCATCAACACTAACGTACATATACCTAATTGATTTAACCTACTCGTAATGTAATAACTTTGTCCTTGAATCAATACAATGTCAAACCTCGATCACTTGCTATTGTATTTAGCGTATTAGATTTAATTTGAGCATCATTTATTAAATAAATCTTTCTCACACGAATTAATTGCCTCGAGTGTGATAGATGGGTTTATATTAAAACAATGGCATCGATCTACCCCATGAATAATCTCTTTAACAATGTAGGTAATAGTCGCCTGTCAGATTCTATAGGCTAGGTGTCAAATGGACGGGTGACTGCACAATTGTAATTACTCAATAAACAGAACGCCTTACGAGGCGTGATAAGCTTTGATCTCACCCACAAAGTCTAAAGGGTCATCGCTATCTGGATCACCTGTATATGTCCTGTTGACCGTAAATAAAGATATAGACTGCAAACTATACATTTATTTACGTAAACTTCCAGAGGAAACCGTTCCAAGATTTTGGACTCGGACCCGAACACGATGTGATATTAGTCGAATCGTTCTTAAAACGCTGACCTGGTTAATATAAGAATTTTTCCAATAGATTTTTTCACAATGTGTGGCAATATTTTTATCAGCTCTATCTTTACAAAAGTATCGGGTATCGTTGATCGTAAAAAGCGTAAGATAATGCTTATCAAACCTATGTTTATATATACCGATTCGAATTGTTGATTAATCACTATTTTCACGAAATTGCAAATTTTCTTTTTTGTTCTTATCGACTCTACCTTTTTATTGTATAACGTAATGATCAGAATAGTAAAAAATGATACTTATTATCTATACGTGCACCAATTCCATTTGTAACCAGATTTCCAAAAAATTGCAGTGCGAAAAAAACGGCATTAGGTAGGAAAACGGCATTAGAAGGATTATATTCATTCTGAGTAAAATACCTACTTAAATAAAAGATTAAGTTTGAATATTATAAGTAAAACTGGGCTGTAAGAAGCTCAAAAGAACTTAAATCTTTTGTTGTGTAAATAAGAACCAACTTTGTAAGTTCTAACAAGAATTTATACATGACAAAACAACGTCCGTAGGAACTGCTTGTCGGTTGTTATTTAAACTATTTCCACTAAGTTATAACTATATACCTTGATCCTAGTTTATTTCAATTTAAAAGTCTAGTCTTTTATTATAATAAGAAAGCAAAAGGAACTTGTAAAATTTAATAGGTTTCACTACCAATCGCATAAGTTTTAATGGAACAGCCTAGAGATTTCATTCATTTCTTACGCCAAACAAAAGTTATCAAAGTTGAGAAGGTTCTTCGAGATTATTCAGTACGAATCTTAGGGCACGACAGTGCTAATACCGAGTTAAGCAAAAAAATATTGAAGTCAAAAGCCGTAGACTCTTCTCGTTTTAACAATTCTACATAAACGTATATTTACTTCAAGGCGCATCTACATATGTTATATTGCGTAGAAATCCAATAAAATTGATAGTTACGTTTGAGAAACTATATAGAATCTAATACAATAAGTAGAAAAACAACTAATATCACGTAAATAGTTGATGAGAGATCTTATTGTTGAAAACTTTCGCTATCAAAATATAATCCATTCTGTAAATTGATTTATGTTAGAAATGGGTTAAATATCATTTACTATTTAAAGAGATTGGAAAACTGACAGCAGTAGTTTCCGAGAATTAGCCATCTGCTAACAAGAATGATACAAAGTTTATGAAATATTTAAATGAAACTTGTTCTAAAAATAATAATACAACTTTTATTTCGGAGTGAACATTATCAAAGTCGAAAATAAAAATCATAAGCATTTCCTGTCTTCTCTCATTAAAAATCTTTGTAAACAACTGTACTTCAGGTCATCATTTAACTAAACTATTAACCTCTTACTAAACAACATAAAAAAGTGTGTATCCATGAGGATGAGTGGATGTTAAATTATCTTTCCAGCAATAAATATTTAATAAATTTTGATCACAACTTATTGCAATTTGTACATCAGAACGACATATATGATTCATCTAAAAATATACCAAACGGGTGAATCTATAAGCGGAAGTTAATACAATCATGAATAAATATGCTGCAAATTATTAAAAAAAAAATAGACACAATCTGTCCGATTTCGCAAAGTCGGACCATTGGGAATAACCCAATTATTTTTGCGTTTGACAGCTAGGTTTATTGAGGAAGGAAATAGACTATATAACACCGAACGACGCACAACAGAGCATTGAACGCAGCCGCTAGGGCATGGGTGTAATGCGAATAAAATTGCGTGGTACGGACTAGTCCCTGACATACATATAGTAAATATTCCTCAGGAATACAATTTTGATCCGTCGGACTATGTTAATTAGTGTATACGTGTACCTACACACTTTACGGATAACACATATCCTCTATATGACACTAGGTACGATGTCGGACAGCAACTGTTTGATAATACACGGAAAAAACAATTCTTAATAACGATTTATTAATTATCTGTAATAATTTAAATGACTCGATTTAAGTTTGAAAATTTTCTTATAAATTGAAAATATTCGGTGCGTTTATTTTCACACGGAACGTTTTATCTAATTGAAAGGTGAAATGAAGGAAACAGAATAAACAATGTGCAACAAGCTTCAATTTCACTGTGAAAAGTCTTTACATTTTTAATTCGATACTGACAACTGGGACAATACGCTGCACATCCCTGTTGTTACACAGAGAATACGGTTTATTGTAGCGTAGTATTCGGTACGTACCATTTTTAAATCAATTAACATCACTTTGT
Organism: Junonia grisea; assembly: GCA_018235645.1. NCBI lineage: Eukaryota > Metazoa > Arthropoda > Insecta > Lepidoptera > Nymphalidae > Junonia > Junonia grisea. The sequence continues at coordinate 7,798 of DVXP01001219.1, read as the reverse complement.
ATACATAGGCTATACAAGTTATAAAAATATTTTCTTAAGAGAATGTGCCGTACGTACAATTACTCCACAAAACGTACCGTTATTTATTTATGCATTAAAAAGTAATAAGGAAAATTCTTTTAGATCTATTTGCATACGTTTTATTTTCATATATAAGTTTTATCTTTTCTTTATGTTTAAATGTTTTAGATTATTCTTTACAACAGACCTGTATGTCTTTCAGTTCCATGTTTCATGAATCATCTCGTTATATGTACTGACTTATAATTTCAAAAAAAAAATATTTCATAACAACGCAACAAAAATAAAAATCACTTTTTGAGTTCAATTACAGCAACGTGTTTCCACACTTTAAATACATTTTTAAAAAGTAGTGACAACACAAGTTATTTTTTATGCATTGTGATCTGTAAATATAAAGTTTGATTTATGTACAGGTATAACAATTAAAAAATTATAAATGAAATGCATTCATATATTAGAAACAGTTATCAGAATTACAATACCTCGAAAACTATGAATATAGCTGCTTATCTTTTATCAAACATTCTACTCATTGATAACGTATATGTGTATTTTGTACTGCAATCAGCTGATTTCACGCTATGTATAATATTGTACTGTCATCGCTTATTTGAAATATTTGTAATGGTTTTTATTATTAAAAATAAGTCATTAATGTTTTTCTGAGAAGGTAGGTAGGTGCAACAGGACGACAGTTGGTAGTAATTGTAGAATCATAGTTGAAACTTTAACTAATAGATCCAATATAAAAATAACTTGATATCTATAGGTACTTGTAGTACAAGTCTAGGTGGTTTTCGATAGCGTGAATTTAGCTCGATATTCTATGACAATTACGCTATAGGCACTGTTAGTTAATAAACGGAAGAATGCATATCGAAAATAACATACGTTTCAAAAACTTTTTACGAGAGAACCTAGTTATATTTGCCTATTTTGCCAGTTAAGAAAAGGAGGAAACGATTTATGTAAATCTCTAAATCTGTGATTAAAACGTGGTAGTATTCTAGTCAAACATCAAAGTTAACTAATTCAATTTATTTAGAAATATGCTGATGACAGCATAATTCTAAATAAATTGAATAAAAAAAAACATAGTTTTGTTTAATATAAATACATATTAAAACAATGCAATAAATAAGAAATATAAAAAATATTAAAATAGCTTTTAAAATCCTTTCATTTTATTGCACTGATACGATGAAACATAAATCCTTTGATCGGCTCACATCAATTGATTCATAATAATTCTGTGTCACTTGTATATATACAACAAAATTCAAGCGGCTGGCTGAAAAAGGATAAAATTATTTTTGTAAAAATTCTGCTATACTGACATATTTTCTAGTGAGGTAAATAAAATCAACCAATATATCCTGCATGATATTTATGTTTAAAAAGTTAGTAAAATCTAAATCGCCGTGTGTACATATTTAAGAGGACCACAAAACGATATCGTCATCACTTCTTATTCTTCTTAAAGGATCATCTTCACCTTTCTAAGCTGACTACACGTTTGTGACGAAAACAAAATGTGGATTGTTGAACAAAATAATATTTGTGAATTGTGTTAACCAATTGACATTAGATTTAAGGATGGTATAAGGATCTGTGTCGGATCTTCCTTTTCAAGGAATTGAACATATTTTGATGCAGTATTTTTTTCTAATTTCAAAACAGAGAACTTCGAAAACCAAACCCCCAATGTTTTAGGGTCTTTTCATGTCGTCAAAAGGATGTGAGCAACCTATACCTATTACTACGAAAGATTCATAACTTCGATGATATGATGACGTTAAAATCACAAACAAACAATTCTTATCTACAAACTTTTTAAAATAAATTTTAAATAATCGCCTTCACTTGGACGTTACTTCACAAAACATCGCAAACATGAACGTAACTTTTGATGACAATAACATATTATGTAATAGTATATTTATGTAAGTACATTGAAGGATTTGCTAAGTTCGACAACCACAGAAGTTTATATAACGCAATTAATTATAAAGCGAGCTGAGAACAATCTGTCGTGTCCTGTGAGTTGCAACGTTGTCTCGACCCATTAAAATCTAAAATATTCTACAAAGTTTAACACACTTAGCGTTTAGAAGCGTTCGGGTTCCGGCCACAATTCGATTTAAAGTCGGTCCACCGATTGTAAGCAAATTGAACTATTTGGAGCGAAAGCTAACAAGCTTGAATTTCTGAGTTCCCCATGTCCTCTATGGTTTATAGTATCCAATCAAACCAATAAGTAGATGCCTTCGTTAGGTCAAAGGAGATTGCAATTCGCTTTGACACTACCCTGACTCAAGCTTATATACATGTAAATTGATATGCATATATATTACTTTAATTATAAATTTGAATCGACTGGAAATTTATGTATGCTTTAATATTAAACTCAATAAATTTTAATATTTTTTTGTATCCTGCCACTTACGATAATAATGGGCACAACAATTATGTACAATATAATAAAGGTTACCAAAACATTTTTATTTAATATTTTCTACAAACAACTTTTGTGACACAAAGGCATCGACATACTGTGCAAATTAACGTGTCAGATTAATTAACGAACACCCACTTTCTGTTACAGAACGGTCGTAAAAATCTGATTTTTGCGTTTAAATTTATATGACAAATTTATTTTATTTTATACTTACAATTTTGTCTTATATGAATTTGTTGATGATGTATAAATTTTGGCCATTTCAACGAGCCTTGATAAAGCGCTTGGAGTAAGTTGATTAGGAGCCAATTATACTGCTGATTATAAATAATGTAGCATTAGGTCAATGTTCCGCAATTACAAATGAAGGTAATAAGTCTTTAATACCATTTATTATTTTTCGAAATATAAAATATGTAGCCACACCGTTAATCAATACCGAAAAATGTGGTCAACGATGTATCATTTATTACTTATACTCCATTTAAATAATACTCATTGCAAGAATCCATTCAATATTAAAATCCTGTGAATAATAAAAATAACCATTGATTTTAGACGATTATCTTTATAGTCGCCGGTGCTAGAGGCATATACCTTCAATCTATCTTGCCTAATTCTTGTTAATTTCTCATGTACCTATATTACTCCACGTTTTTCACAAACAACCAAACATCAGTAATTCGTGAAAGATGTTACGCTCCCCTCTTTGGATTTGACTCATGCGTCAAGTCGCTAATTGTTCCGAATTAACGTTAATCATTGTATTGTACGAATAATGGGTTATCTTCTTGTAGGAATGCTGTTTGCCTGTCGGATGCACGAGTGGTGATGAATCACAAACCTGGATGTAGTATCACTGTATTCTTTTTAGTTTAGTTTTCTATTAAGGAAAAGACGGAACGTTTATTTGCGAGGTGTTCATTATGAGTTCAGTTCATCATAAGTTAAGAAATAAGTTGTCAGTTTATTCCTATATCCAATTGGTATTAAATCAGTAGCTACGTACGTATCGAGTGCAAACCATGTGTTACGAGAGACCGGAGTAACGTAGTATTTGCTTGACTGAACAATCGTACGAGTATCACAAAGACGCGGAGCCTGCAACATCGTTCACGTGGATTTTAAAATACTATTTCTATTTCAAAACCCCTTTTGAATCACCTGGAAATATGGGAGTCAGAAAGTAAAATACAGTACAAGCATTTGCACTCTTAGTATATATATTATGTATATATGTATCTACGAGTGCAAATAACAAGGAGAAGTTCTTAACAGTTAATAGATGTAGGTACGTGAGGCGCTTGCTGTTTAATAAATTGTTCTTACGAATTGCCTATTGAATAAATCCACTAATTTATACGATATATGTGACAGAATTTTGAGCAGACAGTTTAAAGATATTTCCTGACAATAAGTTACATTCTCCGAATCGAATGTTTCAAGCAATCCTGGCTCCAGACGGCAATTTCAACTTGACAACTAAACGAGATGTTGGATTAAAATTACGCAAGTTACAATTAAAACTCCGAAAAACGTATATGTTCTTAATTACCGTAATACCGTTAATTTGTACAACCGTTCGTTAATATTGTTTGGTTATTACGTTGGCTCATTTAGGTACTCATTCTTCTGTTGTATGAAAGACTTCATTCATTCATTCAGTTTTAGTTTGCTTCACCTTCAGCTTCGTTATAATTGTGAGGAGTTCATGTTATTTTTAAAATAAAACTCCTCTGAAAATCGACGTATGTTGTTAATGAACATGCATAATATTAAATCTAATTTCCGTTTTATAACCAAACAAGACTTAATAAGTTGACCGGGTTATGTTCCATTTATACCGATTCATTAGGTATCGGCATAAAGGTAACTTTTTTAATATAAAAAAAAGAATGATATCGTAAATTATAATAATTACGGTCTATAATTACGATTATTCCTCCGTATATATTACTCAAGATCACGTATTTGTGTGAACATTAATAAAATAAACAAGGTATTGTGAAAATTATATCCGTTGGATGATGTAGCCCACATAATTTTCATTCCTTTTCGTTATTAAATTTTATTATTTCATTTAATAACAAAAAGGAATGAATTTATAAGATTTTGTAAAGAATTTATAAAATTTATAAGATTCATGTTTTTTGCAATTTAAATTTAACCGTATTTTATTCATTTAAACCAGTTTATTCGCGATCTTATCTTTATATTAATTGATAACTTTATCTTTAGGAGCGATACTCACGTGTGTAGTTGATATTTACACAGATACAAAATTGTATTTTATTACCTAGGTTTATAACTAAGTCGCTATCTTTTATGCCTGGAAACTACGATTGTTTCAAATCATCAATTTTTTTTATAAAATATAAATTTTTAATCGAACCTCAGATAAATTGGTTTTGAGTAAAACCAAAACAACGGTTAGACCCAAAAAATACATAAATAAATAGCCAGACATGCATATTACGTGATACATGTATAAAGTACGGTGCATTGTAGATCTGTTAGTACAAATGTCACGATGATCTTATTAGGAGAATGTGTATCGGAGAATTTCACGTAATGCTCGAATTGTTTGCAGATTTCTCGGTATGATACGCTTCGCTGTGGACCCTCATAGTTCATTTGTGAGGCTCTTGACATGTCGAATCGGTAAATCAATTCCCAGGAGTCAACTGTTGTCAATATAATTGGAAAAGAGCAACTGGAAAATCATACTATGTGGTTACATACGACATACATCTCGTAGGTACATGTGTACTCTTATTAATTCGCGGAATTGTAACATTTTAAAAAGATGAAACGTGTTTTCAATACGAAGAAGCTCTCAAATCCTGTTTATACGTCGTGTATAATTCTGGCGATGTTCGTTGATTTTAATGATTTTCTTTCTAGGTTGAGAGCGAAGGCACTTCCCGATAGACAACAGCATAATGCTCGGTTAACGTTTCTAAAGCTATCAATCGTTGACTAGAATTTGGGTACCGACAACGAAATTTAATTTGTCAAGGTTTCTTATCTTTCATAAAACTTAAATGCAATAAAAGGAAAAATTGCTCCTTATTTTTCTTAAATGTAATTTTATTGATTTTTGAACCAATAGAAATTCGAAAACCTCAAGATGATATTCTGATTCTAAAAAATCTATAAATATAAACAACGAAATACAAAATATAGCTTAAATTAAACAAAACAACCCTTAAGAATGTTTGTTGAAGTTTTTGAACTAATTTTTAATTACAATAACTTTATGAATGTCGTATCTGTATTAAACCTTTTATCAAAGTTTTAAAAAGTTTTTCTAAACAGTTCTAAACGAGGAAGCTTTGTGGACATCAAAACTGAAGTATTTAAAAATATTTTTAAGATCTGTAACAACTATAAATCCTAAACCAAACCTCTTAAAACATCGCTAGGATATTTTTAGTTATGGCGTAAGCACGATCTGAACTAGTGAAACGCGCGTTGATGTACAGCGCACAGCGACAACCTTCGGCGCAATTGAATTAAAAATTAAAAAAATAATTTCTCTTCATCTAACATCATTACGTTCCCAAAAGAAATTCGTCGGTTTAGGTTGAAGATCCGTTGAAAATCGACCGCGAGGGCTCACGCAAGCGCGACACCACCCTACATTGAAGACTCGAAATTGTTAAACAATAATGCGCCAGCTCACTCGCTTGCATAGCATGCCTTAGGGTTTATACTGATCGCGCAGCACCACTTACCTGTTGCCAGTAATCTTCGAGTGACAGCTTCCATTCGAAATAACCGGTGTCGGTGACATCCTGCAGCTCGCGGAATAGATTACCGCTAGGAAGAACATCCATCGCGCTTACATGTGACGACGATCGAATTTTTTAACACAACACACGTAATCCAATCGCGGCAGAACGCGCACGACTGATTTGTCCGCGTCCCGCGCCGCGTTCCCCTCCCACCACATTCCCCGCGAGTATCCTCGAGCGTAGACTAGTAACGAACAGAGAAAACGAACTATAGCTTTCTCTTTTTCATCCTTAAAGGACTTTGTCTTAAGAAATCCTCCTTGAAGAGATCTTAAAAATACGATGAGTTATAAGAGATGACTTATGTTACTAAAACAAAACAAACAATAAAATTATTTACTAGCGGGCAAAACTTTACTTTTAATACTTTTATAATTGAGTGATTATGTCATTATATCAGAAATCTGACTGTAATAATTTTCGATATTTAATAAGAAACGGTATCATAGAAACCAATATAATCATAATTGTTTACAATTGTACTTATATTTTACATATTAACGAACTTAATCGAATATTTCCCTTAACATCTACTACATAGGTATATCAATTTAAGGTTTTATTTCACTCCTGACAATCAAAACAAAAAATTTCAAGATTATGTTAATTAAAAACGCTGGTGACTATTGAAAAATTATTTGTTCATAAACTAAATTACAAGAAATTGCTACTCGAATTGCAAGTACCTATTGCATTATTTAAATTACAATTACATTAAATGTCGTTTTATTTATTGTCAAAGTTTTTACTATTTCACGATCAATATTGTCCTTCAATTAATTCAGTTAAAATAAATCATTGTGAAACTGTGATAATGACAGTGATGTTCGCAAAACCTGTAGAAACATTCAGTAATAAAATGTATAAAAAATCTTATAGACTGCATATTATTAATAATTAAATTACATTAGATATTTTTTTTAAATATATAAATAATACTTACGTAATCCTTACTTACTTGCGGTCTATGAAACATATAGGTAATTTATTTTTTTATTGGATACGAAGAATCAGCTTTTTAGCGTATGTAAAACTAAAGTAAAGGTTATAAAAATGTACTATAAAATACAACTTTCCATTTTATACATTTGCACGCATACACTGCAACAATTAAGCATTAATATAAGTATAACTTGTGATTAACATTCAATATAGTTTAAACATTGAGGTCATTTATATCCAACAACACAACGAAATTTGTATGTTAAATAATAATTGAAACATCCTTTGTGTTTGCACAGAAGCATGTTACAGCCATTCCTCAATTTTCGTGAAATAGCCTTTGTGTCAATTATAATTTACTATGTACGTTGTCAGAATCTATTTAAAATTCACGAGACTTGTTACAAAGAAGAAAATCAATATATTATACACTGTGTAATCCGTGAAATAAACGTTAAATACAAGTACCCACTCAACATATTTTAACAGAAGAAGCTTAATTATTTACAATAGTTTATAAAACAGATTGAAGGCTTTTAAATTAAGAATACTTTTTATAGAGAGTCCGCCTATGTAA
>DVXP01001218.1:0-15796 GCA_018235645.1 Junonia grisea | reverse complement strand
TTTGTATTACAGGTGTTTTACGGGCGAGTGTTCTTAGACATGTTTGATGAAAATCGATTGAGCCGTTTAAAAGTTATAGGGGGTAAAGTGGGGAAGAAAAATCGCATGTCTGCAAATATGCTCAAGTGGGGTATCAAACGAAAGGTGATGACTTCATCACAAAAAACAACAACTTTTATAAATTTGACGTGTTTGTCTGTCTGCCTGTGTATGTGTCTGTCTGTCTGTGGCTTCATAGCTCCCGAACGAATGAACCGACTTCAATTTAGTTTTTTTTAATGCATTTCTACAATATGGGTATCAAATGAAAGGGCTTGTTGAGCGTAACTTCTATATTAGATAAAGAATTGAAGGTCCTCGCGTCGATTCCTCATATGTCGTATTAAATACGATGGCGGGGGTTTAATAATTTTTTCAAATATACACTTGTTTTAGGACACTTAATTTGTAAATTGTATATATTAAGGTCCCGAGAACATATTTTATTTTATTCTATAAAATTATAATTATTATTGATGTACTTATTTACCCCACAGTCAGACTGACAGATCGAGTTTTAAAAATGAATTCTATGTAATATGATCGTCACGTAGAATCGCTGGCAACACAACTACCACCTCCCAAAAACTCGCGTCAATGCGTCTTTGGTTTCTTTTTGTTCTCTTTTTTTCTTGTGTTCATATAAATATGTAATTTTATTGTCTTTCGTAAACGTTTATATTTTACTTTTATTAAACTTTCTTAATCAAAAAATAAAGATTTGGTTATTTGTTTTCGATAATTAATTTATATTTCTCATCACTTTTTAATGTGTCAAAACGGTCATCGTATCTTGCCGTTAGAATAGGAATTCGTGTTTACCAGTAATTTTCAAAAGAACTGAATGTTGCTATAAGTAAAAAAACAAATAAGCATTTATTTATTCTGTAGCGGTTGAGCGTTTAATGAATAATAAAAACCAAAGAGAACAGAGACATCAATAAGTCATATAATTTATAGCGATCTTGATACGTCGTGTATTTACTGGACCTCTATAAATTCAAACATTTAAAATGAACGCAGTGCTAAACAAACATTAAGGTGGGCCCACATTTGTGGTATTACTTCGGATCGGATAGTTTGACTTCAGATCAAAATAATATTTTAGATTCAGATCATGTATCGCTATTTGGAATTGTAAGATTTCCACAACGCGTCGTGGTCGTTTTTAAATGAGCCATAACACGAATTTCGTGATGTGTCCACAGTCCACGACACAGTCCACATTGAGCAATTTCGATCTTTGAGCGTAACATGTGTATAACAACAAAATTATTTGCAGAGTGGTATATTGGGATATAGGTCAGTCATACTATTGAGATATGGAATACTTTTCATATTTTCTATACCACAATGTGCATACAGGACCACTGTTGCATATCACGGCGTAATATTTTATTTGTTATGGCCTAAAAACGTTTCGTGGTCAATTATATCGACCACAGGGTGGTGCTAATGTGTCATGGTTTAGTCTTCCTGTCCCGTGCTTTTTCTGAGAGGAATTTTCTCGGTTGGGCCAGTAGGTGCAAGCTGTACAAATACAAAGTAACTTCTTTAGCTGGTAAAATCCTAATGTGGAACCACGTTAAAGCTTAAACGCTCAAGGAAATGGATGTGTTGAATATTTTATTGGTTACTTCGTAAAATATTAGCGGGAACATTTTGTACTCTATAGGTCAGGGTTTCTCAAACTTTTGGGCTCGCGTACCCCTGTTGAAGCTGTTTTTGAAATATTAAGCTTTAAAGTATTTTTTTTTCAATCTACTTTCCCCTTACTTCTACCGATTAATTCTAAAATTATGAGAAAAATCACGAAAATAATGACCATCATATAATGAATTATATATATATTAAATGGATAATAGTCGTACAAAGTTATATTTTTAAGAACCATGTTTTATGAAAGTTCGCATCTTATAATGGAGAGAACGGAGCTCTACATATGGGTGACTAGCCATGCATTTTGCCAATTATTTTCTTTACGCAGGGGAAATAGGTAGATACGAGTCTTGAGATGGAGATAGGTTTATGTAAAATTTGTACCCATTATGATCTTTAATAATCCTTGCAATGGCCGTTATGAGCACGGCTCGGCGAATTTCTCATCATCCGTGCGTACCTCGTGTAAGTATTTTCATCCTGGTGGAGAGGGACGAGAGGGTCTACTATCAGACTTGTATCCTTCGCCAAAGCGGCGGAAGTGGGTCATACCTTGCCAGTGCCATCGGTGCGCTCAGGCGGCAGAACTCACTTTCCATCTTATACAGATGCTAACCGGTCACGTTTGTTATGAAGAATATCTGTGTGAATAGCTACGAGCAGTCGTGTCGGCGATGCAGTCGTGGGAGCGAGAGGTTCCTGCCGACTACCACGGTAAGCATGCGGCGCTGTTCCGACCACGACGTGCACACCTCGTGGGTGTGATGTGTCGTTTCTTCCGCAGTGCCGCAATCTGGTGGATCCGAAGCATCTGTGCCTGGAAAGAGTCCGCCCAGAACAGGACTGCGTAAAGGGCCATACTCCGCAGAATGCCGGCATCGCGCCTGGGTCCTTCCCGGTGTGAAATGTCCTCTGCGTCTCTAAAACATGCTCGTTCCGTCTTCCACGGAAATGGGTGCAAGTTCCAAGAGTCACAAGCTTAAAGCGCATTCCTGCAGTCCGATAATCGCGAAATCGAACCCGTAGCATTTCCGTTTTCCGTACTGTGGCGGCTATCGCAGGGGTTTTAGTGAGTACAATCTCGTGTAACCCCACATTCCCCTAGTCGCGTATCTATGAAGATTTACTCTGCGTCAACAAAAAAAGCCTTTTTTCTAAGTTTATTTTGGTTATATTTATCTCAATCTTATAAAAAACTGGCATACAAATCTGGCACTATAACAAAAGCACAAACAGTACGTTTCGTGCGTTTGTTGTATTAATGATATTGCGAGGGGTAAAATAAATTCACCACTTCGCAAGACAGTTCTTGCTAGTCTTCCTTTCCAGCCGCCATTGCGGGATTTTCTTCGCGTACCCCCTACGATCTTCTGACGTACCCCTAGGGGTACGCGTACCCCAGTTTGAGAAACGCTGCTCTATGCGTACAATCCTTTAATCAACGAGAACTTAGAACTTAATATTTCTAAGGGCGCAAGTCCAAACCTGACATAATGTTTTATATTCCTTATTTACTTATATAATTTTACTCATAATAATAGATTATAATTAAGTACCTAGACTACAACATTTAAACTTACCAAACTTAGTGGTGGAATTTTTTAAAAATTAAAACCGTAGTGCATGCGTTTTAAATGAATAAAAAAAAATATTTGGATTTTACTACCAAGGCTCACCAACAGACAACTATTATCAAACAAATATATTATGTCTTCAAGGCCCTTATTCTTTATGCCAAATCAAAACGTATTTCTATGTTTGAACACGTTATTGTCTCAAAACCATATTCTCTATGACATTGTGAATGTCACGTTACGTGGCGCGTTCCATGCTGTAAAGTTAGTAATTCTAATTAAGAAATTAATAAAAAATAAACCGGTAACCTCTTTTGAAAGATTGTTAATAGAAAGGGATCGTGCCATCTCCAAAAAAACAAGAATATCATTGTCTATGCTATTCCTTACGATTTCAAAACGTGTGCTTACAAAATACCATCTTAAGAAGACGTAACGTGCCATGGTAAGATTGTTTGTCAAGCACGATATGACGTCATCCGTTTTCAGCATGATACGTATCGTGACATAGAGAATATGGGCCCAGCTTAAAACGTTGCTTTTATAGAATTTTCCAGATACAATCCAAAAATCCGAACACAATGGATCGCTTTATATAGAAAAAACTTTTACTTAATCTTCTTAAGAGGCGATACATTTTGTTGGTTTCGAAGTTTCTGGGAACAAAGAGATAAACAGCCACGAACCAGTCTTTATACAAATTAATCTGTAAAAGAACCGTGTTCTTTTATTATGAAATACTTTTTAAGAGTTTAGGTGTAACGGATATTATGAAGAAACATTTTTATTTTATTCCTTTGTATGAAACAAAGGAATTTCTCCCGAAATTAGGGCAAATTTAAATTGAAATTAGAGCAAACGCTCTGGTTTAAGTAGAAATATTTGCATGAGTAGAAATCCAACCCCCAGCTACTCAAGGTACAAGTAAATTATAGTCAATACCTTTCCGTATACTGAATAATTATATATAGTTCTTCACCGTGGGAGAGCCATGCATTTGCACGAATGGGCCTACTCGACCGGAGTGATACCACGGCCTCACAGAAAACCGGCGTAAAATGACGCTTGCGTCGTGTTCCGTCGCGTGAGTGAGGTTACTGGAGGCCCAATTCCCCACCCCTTCCCCAATAATTTCCCATCCATCCCCCCTCTATACCCCCTAAAAGGCCGGCAACGCAATGTCCATGGGCGATAGCGTTCACTTTCCATCAGGTGATCTGTCAGGTCTATCGCATAAAAAAAATAGTATATATATATCAGAAAAAACAAAATCAAGTTTCTGGGAAACAAAATTAAATATTATTCGATTATTATACATTTAGATTTTAACTATTATACCTACTAGCTACTTATTATATTCTTTATTGCACCAGAAAAAAAAACAGTAATAAATGTCAAAACTTACATGGCAACATAAGGTCAAAATATAAAACCTCTCTTTTTACTGATTTTCACACAGGGAGATTGCCATCTTACCTCCACAGGCAAGCCCTGAGGGCAAGCCAGTTAACATTTTAACTCGAATATTTCAATTACTTTAAGTAACGACCGTTATCAGGTGATTGTGATAACAACTGGGACCGTACGCTTTAAAAGCATTAAGTGCTCTCCGAGTAGCGGTTGACCCAGAAGGACCAACATTTAGACCTTGGAACAGACATTTGTACAAATGTAAACGTATGCCCCGAGCGTGGATCAAATCGACGGGGATTTAAGGCACATTCATTACTACACTAGAACGGTCGTCTTCTTTATTCATATCATGTTCCATAAAAAAAATCCGTATCCCACCCTTAGTAATATCAAATGACTCATGGCTTTTCTTCATATAATGTCACTCCATTTAGGGCGCAAGTATTTTAGGCCGTCACGGCAACGACCTCAGCCTATTTGTCTAAAATTCCCAATTACAATGTTGCGTGTCTCGAAGAAATTATTAACGAAATTATTGCTAAGCTATTGAATTTCTTATGAGACACCGAGAGATTGTATTCGATAAAATATATCTTTTGTCAATAAATTATTTATTGTCAATATCCTCTTGAGCGATATCTCGATTTCTTGAATTATTAACGGAGGTTGTGTCTTCAGATTCATATTTTATATCTTTGTTATTACCATAGTTAAGATAAGGGTAATTAATTCCAAAGTATTCTAAAAAAATGCGTAATTAAAATCATAAGATTTTATTTTTATTTTGAAAAGGTTAATGAATAAATGTAACCTTTTTAGAATAATATCAAATTATGAACTTATAGATTAAGCCAATTTTCCAAATACATTTTCCAAAACATTTAAATGTACTCCAAAACTAAGGTACGAAAGGCACATAATTCTGAAGTATTTCGAAAAATGGCACCTAATTCTGAGGTATTTGAAAAACGATATTTATATATTGCAGAAATGGTAAATATAAATAATCGGACCTAACCTGTATTAATAGGAGACGTCTTTACTTACCTACCCGTGTTTGTACCAATACACCATAATTGATAATAAAAAAAATCTTGAAATAAAACTACTTTAAACGGATTTAAATCGCGTATATTAATTATTTCTATCATCGCGACGTTTCGAGCACTTTACAGCGTTCGTGGTCACGGGTAGACGGATAAAACAATTCTTCTTCATTCTAATGATTAGGAAGTAGCCTTCGTTAAATAAAGGCTATTAAAATTGCCATCCTATTAGCAAATTTTACAGCGCCATTTAATAGAGGGCTTACCGTGACATAAAACATGGTGTCGCATAACATGACAATGTTATCAGAAGATAATATGTATCGATTTTGCAATCTCCTATCTGTTTAGCCATAACATTTGTGATTCATTACTTAAATGTTTGGGAAACTCGTTGATGATTTATTCTAGTAAGATTTTATATTAATTGGATAAAGGTTAAATAAATTCAAGGCTATCTGAAACAATGAAAATTTGGCCAATTTTGCTGAAGCACAAAACTAGAGTTAGTATCAAATATTTATTTTTTTATTATATCAAAATGATATCAAATTAAAATGTTATTCTTTCTTTTCTTAATCGATTAATAAACTTCTGCATCTTTATTTATGAGACTCAACTGACCGTTGTAGAGGCAACATCTCCTGAGGATGCTCCGGTGTCGGAGTGAAACGTACGTAGAGTGTCTGTGTGTACATCATACCAGACAGATTTATACGATTTTCGCTTATATTATAACAAAATAAATATTTGATTAGTCAACACTTTTACATTTTTCTATTTTATCAGTTTAAGACATCGTTAACATTCTCTTATACATACAAATTTCGAGGATTCAGTTTTCTTACCCATCGATTTATCTAACGGTCCATCCACGCTTCAACGCTGTACAATAGATTGGTGTGACATGTTAATAAGTAACAAAATTTTATATCAAAAATATCGAACTTAAAAGTAGTCTAAATATAATTTACCCTCATTAAAATCATACGATTCTATATCCAGGGAATCAAAACAAATTTTGAATGCAGCGTGAATAGACTAAAAATTTAAATATAAATCTGATGTTATAGGACCTAATTACAGCAAACAAATGGGTAATCAATAGGAAACAAACTGTAGCAAATAATGTGTGACGAAAGAAACTATAGCAATAAAATACGCAGAACTGATTGCAGACACGACGGAGTCAAAAAGACCTATTACACGTGTTGGAACCTGAGGCCGTATTATGACCTCTTAATTTCAGCCAGTCAGCGGTCACATGACATACCTTTTACTGCAAATAAATGGGTATTCAAAAGGAAACAAACTGTAGCAAATAATGTGTAACTAAAGAAACTATAGCAACAAAATACGCAGAACCGATTGCAGACACGACGGAGTTAAGAAGACCTATTACACGTGTTGGAACCTGAGACCGTATTATGACCTCTTAATTCCAGCCAGTCAGCGATCACATGACATTCCTTTTACGTACAAAAAGGTCTGTCATGTTACCGCTAACTGACTCAAATTAAGAGATCATAATATGACCCGATAAAGATTTAAACTGGACTATCTATGCTAAAAAAGAAAGCAATCAACAAAATATTGGTTTATTTAAAGCCTTTACTCCGCAGCTTTGTACTAAATAGAGCCCATGTCACTCAAAACATGCAATGTGAAAAGGCTAAAAATTTTCACGTGGAAGAGACACGTTCGTAACTTCACACGTGGACTATGTCAGACTTTTGCACGTGGAACGTGTCAAACTTTTAGACGCCCAATCCTATTAGTGGATTAAATTACAACGGGCAAAGTTAACCAAATAATTAACTCGAACAATGCGGCTCATTTGATGGGCTGTTGCCTAGAAAATTGAAATACCCGTTTCAAAACTTGCATTAATAAATTAATACTAGTTCGATAAATAGAGAGAACGAATTTTGCGTGAACGAAGTAAACTCCAAGACGAATGAACTTATAAATAAAAAACGGTACAATTTGTACTATTCCATATGTTTATAGTCTGTATTCTACGTAAATATGCATATTGTTTTAAAACAAAATCTGCGGGAAATTAGTTAAGCCGAGCGTTTTTATAGACAACCATTACCAAGCTGTCAACTCAAGATTGGATATTGGCACACCAATGGTTACCTTATTTTACAATAAGCATCCAATAAGAATTTAAAAAATGTATGGAGAAATTAAACAGTGTTAGCGTAGTATTGGGCAAAGCTACTTAGTGTTGGGTAGGACATGTCTTGAAAAAGAGTTTGTAAGAGTAGCCTTACTTTTGTACTGAGCCAGTACAATGTCCCGCTTCAAATGAGGCGAGGCGTATTGATGTTTGGCATTACATTTGAAGTGGCAAGTACTAAAATGACATATTTGAACACGTCACTTCAAATGTAATGAAAAATGACAACTCTTACAATTGTAATGAAAACTTACATTCTCTTTGTCGCAGCGTGCGTCTCGCTCCTCCTCGTTTACGAGTAACGCGACTACCGCGATAGCAAAATTTGAAGCGGTACATTTTTAAATTTTGAGCCGCTCTTACATTTCGACGTCACGTCCCGTACAAATCAACCGCCTCATGTATGTCCTACTAAACACTAAAGCTACTGAATAAAATTGTCTCAAATATGAAAAGACAGTAAATTCACACGTGTGTAAATCCGACCCGATAAAATCCAATTACTGGACGAGGAGCCCAAGGCAAAATGGACGTTTCCACTTTACCCTTAATTGTTTCCATCATGTTCCGAAAAATGAAGTTACCCATGTATTTCGCATAATCTCAAGTTTAATAACTCGAAAATAATGCACATTAAACCGGATTGGCAACCATCCGAAAAGATATGGCGACTAAAAATGTTTGCGAAAAATATTTTGTGAAAAGGAAAACGTACTTTGTATTACGTTTACGGGGTTTACAAGAACTTGAAAACGTTAATGTGATGAGAAGCTAAACAATCGACTTTTACTTCAAGTTTTATAATTATAGGTATAGGTATTTGGATAGTAATCTACTTGAATCAGATTTAAATAGTATTATTTCACTCATAAACAATTTAGTACCATTCTGTATACCAAATTAGCGTCCAATATTGATTGCAGCATTTCTCATCTCATGAAAACGAAACATTATCAATATTGAACAACCAAATACAGTTTATTAAAGATGTTGAACAGTGTATGAAATTGTAGATTGATGAAACTAATAGAAATATATATTTACTAATAATATACAAACAAGTTTAGAATAATTATATTTTCATATAACACATAACAGTCTAAATTCACATTGCAAATATACGAAAATATCCAATTAATATATAAATAAAAATTATTCATAAAAATTATGTTTCTGCTGGCTAAGCTTGAAGTGGAATTTTGTAGTACATACCTACTATCATCAAAAATATTTAAAAATAGCATTTGCAATGGTAGTAACTTTTACAGTACTGTCTTTATTGCGATCAAGCATCAGGTGGCCAATTTGCCCGCGCTCTCTTACTGCCAATAAAATAAAATTCAATTTTATCGTGGGTGTCGCTCAAGTACAAGGAATTTATTACACTAGCCTACGCTTGCTGCTTCGCTTACGTTTTCTGTTTTTGCACAATACTAAATAGGGAATATAATTAGTGGCAAATAATTTTATTTATTCTTTAAGATAAAGGCGCCTAATTCCGCGGTTTTTCGAAAAATTGCAACAATTTCCGAGGTATTGCAAAAACCGGCTTAATCAACTAATTCATTTTTTTTTTCATTCAACTTTCAGCCTAAAAATGCTCGATTATTTTTTTAAACTGTTTAGTTTCATATAAATCTGATCACCAAATATTGGCGGAAAGAGGCAAATAACAGCTATCAATTCTTCATCACAAACTTTCACGTGTACATAATTAGGACGATACAAAATCACCATAAAATGTCCTCAATTTACCCACCATCAATATACTTCCCCATGACCGAAATGACCTCCAAAACACGGTTAATTAATACCAGTCCGTCCTCATCCACGCCATGGCACAGTTTGACGAATTACTCTAATACAAGTGGCCGGAGCCCGGATTAGGACTGGATTTATTACACAATTAAAACAAATAGGGATAAAAATAAAACCACCACTGTCTATTATAATTAAAATAAATGGACACGTCCTTTATCCTCAATTCGTATTAAAGTAAGAATAATTTATAATTAACCCGACTGTTTTGGGTTTCGAGTTAAATGAACTGAATTCGTCTTCTAAGGATTTGCGGTTTACAGGAAATTAGGTTTTGGCTTCTTATGGATTCTTCAATCGAATTGGATCATTAATTTCCTCGTCTTAATTATATATTTTAAGATTGTAGAGAGCTATTTTATGTCTATGGATAATGTCTAAAGTGTCTCAAATATTTCTCCAAATGCTTCACTGTAAAAGCCGTAAATAGAGAGGCAACATGACTTTTTGGAAAAAAAAACGAAAAAAACAGAAGGAAACTAACGTATCCAGTGTCAACATTTTCAGACTTATTTTTGACCACACTCTCAACTTAACAATCCGGAATGCATCCGGCTAGGTTTCGTTCCGGTTCACAAAGGAATTAAAAGTGCTCTTTAAAATTTTGCAGGCTGATGGATTCGGTTTCATAATATCAAAGTAAGGCATTCAGTGCGATGCGGATAGTACATGGGTCTGTTACGAATTATTTTTCTTTCAGTTCTACGAGGATCGTGATCGAGTAATTGTGACACTCATTGATAAAAATTTGAATATGGTATTAGCTGCCCGTCCGTCTAGCACAGAACAACTAAATTAGGGTCAATAGGCGTAGCGGGGGTGAAATTATTCTTCTCTCTCCTGAGACGTGCTTTGCTACGAGCGGAGCAACGCACGTTTCGGTGCTGATGGGGGCCATCGCAGGGGTTTTTAGTGTGTGAAATCTCTCTTAACTCAATGAAGATATATGGCGACCTGCGGGTCGTCTCCTCGGCCTCCAAGCCCCAGTGTCCAGGGTGGAAAAATACGGCGGATGTGCTACGAAAACGATCCCGTAGCCTCTCCGTTTTTAAACCCCGACCAAAAACAGGGGTGTTAAAAGTTTGACCGCTATGTTTGTCTGTGTGTCTGTCTGTGGCAGCAGCTAAACGGGTGGACGGATTTTAATCTAGCTTTTTTATCTGAAAGGGGGATTTCTAGCGGTGGTTCTTAGATATGTTATATCAAAATCGGTCCAACCGTTTCGAGATTATCTTGCAATATGTGGATGTAGTTTTCTCAGGTCGAGTTTTGCTACTCAATTTTGAAACAGATATCTTAGACCGATTGAGCTGAAATTTTGCATACATATTTAGTTTGCATAACAGTATACGATAAAATGCGTGACGTCATTCTAAATTCAATATGGCGGACCATCAAACCTAGCAGAATAGTTATTTTTGTTGCATTTCTACAATATGGGTATCAAATGATAGGGCTTGTTAAAAGTAACTTGAAAAGTAATATGACGTTATTCTAAATCCAAGATGGCGGACCATCCTAGCTAGCGGAATAGTTATTTTTAATGCATTTCTACAATATGGATATCAAATGAAAGGGCTTATTGAGAGTTACTCGAAAAATTATGTATATGCATGTGTGCGTGTGTGTGTGTGTGTGTGTGTGTGTGTTTGTTTGTGTGTGTATTGTTAGGGATAATTTATAAAAAACAATATCTTCCAAGACTTTAAGGTCCTCATGTCGTATGGAATACGATGTCGGGGGTTTAATAAATTTTCCAAATTTACACTTGTAAAATTTAAAATGACGATATACAATATAATAGAAATCACTATAAGTGATAAGATCGCCTTTGCACTCTGTTTTAAGTATTGTGTTACTTTAATACCTATATTATAATGTTATATGTGTGCAATAAAGTATAAATAAATAAATAAATGATGAAGTTTAGTAGTTTGGTCAAAGACAGTGGCGAATTTGCCCATAGGCCCGTGAGGCCCGGGTCAGGGCGGCTAATGCGGGCGGCGACTAAATTGGTATATCTAAAATAGGGAAAATAAGGTATTAATTGTAAGCTAAGGGCGGCCTATGAATTAGGGCGTAGGGTAACACCTTTTTAAGGGCAGCAGATTTGGAAACGACCCAGACGACCTTTTTTAGCTAAATTGGTATATTTGAGATATGATATGGTGGCTCTTAGCTTTAAGCTAGGGGCGGCTTATGAATTAGGGCCTAGGGCGGTACTTGTGTTAAAACAACCACTGGTCAAAGTAACAGACTTTAAATATCTTATGGCTAGGCAAAGGACTTCTCTCCGAAGGTAAGATCTAAAAGAGCTTATGCTGCCACGCTATAGGTACTTTGGGTTGGCGGTTATACAAACCTACATGTATTAGAATTAATTTCGGTACATGTAGGTTTCCTCACCATATTTTCCTTAGCCAAGTTTGGACCCGCGATCTTCGGCTCGGGATCAATGTGTTCTAACAAGTTTCTGATAAAGTTTATAGTTTTAAGTTTTGTAACGGTCCCATCAACATCGGCGCGTCAGTCTGACTTGCACTATTTTAGGCATTAAAGAAAGAGTAATATGAAATATTTAGTCTTTGACAAATCTTGGCGGAGTATATTGATTGCCTTTCATTAACTTAACTAAAACATATTCAATTAATAGCTAAGTACATAGAACATCGAATAACGATGTCTAACTGTACGTAATACGTTCATGGCGATACATTTTATTATACCTACATACCTATTAAAATATTAACAGCTTTAAAACAAAAAACTTGAAAATACACCTACTTAGAAAATGTTTATCGCTTAATCAAGTATGTGATGACTCTGAACGTAATTCAAACAAAAAACAGGTAACTACGTATGAACTAAACTTTACTGAGATACCTAATTATCTAAAAGAAATCACACAAAAAATAACCAATGTCAGTATATAAAATTGCAAAGTAATTTACATTTTAATTCTGAGTTTCTGCATGAGATATTCGAAACAAAATCATTAAAGATAAATGATACTTTTCATAAAAAGAAATACCTGTATATTTTTTATATTTAAATAACAAAAACTAAATTTGATGAGAAGACGGAATTTAATGTATTATACCTATTTACTCGTTAAATGCGTGTGCGTCAAATTTTTGGGAAGAGAAGAAAATTTTTTGATATTTGTCGTTCGAAACACATGTATTTTATATGGGACTACAATTAAAATATACGATTATAGTTGAATTTACTCTCAATCGTGCGTTTAATAACCTAAAAGACCATGACAGGCAATCTAGAACGAAAAGTAGGACGAGACGGACATAAATTAATATATTTTAGCGCTAGGAAGGTCATCGTAATTCAGGACCTAATACATTGTATAAGTAAATATAGTTATGGAACAATTTAACTTCTTACGTGCCGTACCTACTAATCTTAATAGATTACCTCATATACGTCATATTAAATTAGATAATTTCTCATTTTTTTTTTATTTGTGAAATAATAATTAGTCTATGAACTTTAGAACTAATTTCTAAAATCTTTTATTTAAACAGATAACTTTTTTAATATTAGTTCCTATTATATAACCTAAAAATTTACTTATTATAAAGAAGTCACTAATAGATTTCTTTTAATTAATATACCTAACTAGCAAACTAAACCCGTGACATCCGTCAGTAAATTGCATTATATTTAAAGCTACGAATTTACCCGTACAAAGTATTTATTTTTTGGTCGACTAAGCAGATAAAGTGGAAATATCTTAGAATTATATAAAATATATGTAGGTATATCTATCAATAAAGCTACTAAAACAATTTTTCCAAACTATTTTTACTCACAATATAGGTAGGTAAAAGAAAAGAATTAAAAATGCAGATTAAAAAACCGTTATACTAATTGTAAGTATTTTTATTAAAAGTCAAAGTTTAGAAGACTTAAGTTATAGCATATAATATTGCACATGCAAAAAAGCTTAAGATCTTCTTCTCCCTAGCATTTTTCCCGGACTTAGCCAGGTTCTGCTTTTATTCTAGCCTAAGTTTTGACAGGTTACTGATTTTTACGCAGAGCGATTGCCGTCTGACCTCCACAACCCAGAGGGCAAGCCAGTAACCATTTAGACTAGAATATTACCTACTATGAGTAACGATTGTTATTATGATAAATGAAACATTTAAATAAACACTAATTAAAATGGATATTATGATGAATATAAAAATATTATAAAATTCTACTAAGTTATTTTGCACAACCCTGCATGTATCTCGCGCAAAAAATTTGAAGCCGACAGGTGGGTTTTGGGCATAGGGAGATGGTTACTTCGTCATCTTGCATTTGGACTAGCGTTTTTTTCGTGGGCACAGGATAAGCAATTCCTATTTTGAGCTGGGCAGTGAATTGAATGTTGAGTTAGACTTTAAGTGAGGCATACAATTTGTAAGTATCTTAAATATTTTTTAAATGTATTGTAACTCAAAAATAAATTGTATGCAACATTGGCTTCCTAAATAAATAAATAAATGTCTTAATATATGAAAAGAATTATATTGCAACAAAATTTCTTCAAAATCTGTACAACGAGGGACATTTGTCTGTGAGACTTAAATATCACAACAGAAAATACTGTTCAAAAAATGTTTTTATATGGTACTTCTAAATTTAGAATGTAGACCCTCAAATGCATAATGCAATACAATTTTAAAACAACATATTTTAACAGACAAAAGTCCCTTATCTGGACAGGCCTACCTCATAATAATACAATCAATCGCAAAGCAATTATATGTAATTATTTTTAAATAAACCAACTTCAAAACTAAACTAAAAAGCTTTCCATACTACTTCTTCTAAGGGTTATTAGAGCAGTCCAAGTAATTGGAATGTATAATTTATATAATTATAAAGCTTCTCATCAAAATTTGTGCAGCAGTATTGACATTAACCGATTTGTTGCCACACTCGGGTATTTCCATACAATTATGAAAAGCCATGCGCATCAGTAGCAACAAATCGGTTAAAAAGCAACAAACATCCACTCTTGCATATAATACACTAGAGGTCAAACTGTTCCTCCATCTCAACAGAAGTCTTAGATTCACCACTATACAGATTAATACTCATAAACTTTCCCATAATATTTGATTTTGGAAGTAAGTAAGTTGGAATTTAATGTGATTGACCATTTTTATAAGAATTGACAACATTTGATTATTTGCCTTGAAGACAAGAATTGACAACATTGGATTATTAATTATAAAAACAGCAAAAAATTTAGTAGCTACAAGTGATTTTCCACTATTTAAAGAAATACTCACTTCAATGTCAAAACAGTACTTAATCTGCTCCTGTACCTGCGGCACTATTTGGTACTGTCCCATTTCATCCAGACACAAGCGACAAGTGATGAATAACTTTGGATCTACTTCTATCTTATTCATTGTAACTTGGAATTGTTATATCTGTAACCAAGTTGAAAAGGTAAATAACATCAAACAGAAGATAACTCACGAATGATATTGTCTAATATCCTGCACCGACTAAAATGTATAATAAGCTATTAAAAAGCGGGAACATTTTAATCTATATATTATTGTGTTACTTATTCTTTATTAACCCAAAGTATTAACCTAAACACAGTAATATCTAGTTTCATTAACTACATTCAAAATCGTAGTTTCAAGTAACTTAAAATGTTTTTGTTACCGTATATAGAGGAATACTTCATAAATCTTCGCGGAATATATATCAGATTAATATTTCAGTCTTATTGTTAGATACAAATTACAAGTTTCGATGCGAAAACGAGAGATTTGTATTTTTTTATGTATCAAATATTTAACTTGTCAAAATAATTTAATACATCATCAGTGCCATCTATGGCCGAGTAGTAAAATTTCTTAGTACTGCAAACGTTTATGAGTTTGTGACATTTTTTTTACAACGAAAGGAGATCAGTCAAATTGGACCGAATGTAAAAGTGCCGACCAACAAAAATATATTGCATATTATTATTGTAAACAGTGTTACGATCATTTTTTGTTATGACGTCAACACTGTACGACCAGTGGCCAGGC
>DVXP01001217.1:0-15799 GCA_018235645.1 Junonia grisea | reverse complement strand
CACGAGCGGAGCAACGCACGGGAGAGGCCGCGGACGTGCTGCGAAAGCGATCCCGTAGCCTCTCCGTTTTCCGTGCTCTGGCGGCCATCGCAGGGGGTTTTAGTGAGTGCAATCTCACATAACCCAACATCCCCCCCAGGATTCGGGTATCTATGAAGATTTACCCTGCGGTAAAAAAAAAAGTACGTTTATAGTGTGTTTACCTTATACATCAGGAGTAGCTTGAGGAGGTACCGCATGAGGAAGATGACGGAGAGCCACATGGTGAGCGCGGCCAGGAGGCACGCCAGCACCTGCCACATCGGCGACGTGCTGCGACAAACACACCACGTCACTTGCGAATTCACTTCTCAATAGTGGCGTAACTACAAGGCGGCAGCAGTGGCTTAATGAAATGGCGTAAAGAGGGCCTAGTAAGAGTTCCAGAAGGGTATTTTCAGGAATATTATAATATAATGAAAAGAAATGAAAAGCGAGTGACTTTCTTTCAGCGGCGGGGAAAATAAAAAATGAATAGCTTATGGCGATTTTTTCCGTCGTCAATAATAGGCTCCGAAAAAAGGTAAATAAAATTGAGTGACGATTTTTTTCGTGGTGAACTTGCCACGGGCGTCAGTGTAGTTACGCCACTTCTTAACAACTTCATAGCATAGAAAAGATTCTCACCCGGGTAGCACGGTAAGGGCTTTCTGTACTAATCCGAAGGGTATGTTGACTCCCCCGAAATGAGCTGCCACGAGGACGGTCCATAGGAAGTATAGAGATTGCAGATGTCCTGGATACACTCCGTTATGGACGCTGTTCTGTTGTTAAAAGAAGGATAAAATAGTATAAAAAAAATCATGGAATACATAGCTTAGATTCGTAAAATGTTCAAGTTATTATATTGCTGTTATTAGGCCCTATTACTTTGTCATCCATCATAACGTTAAACGCTGTATTGATCCGTCTATTATAAGCTTTAAACTGCTTAATTTTTCAATGACTACGTCGTAAACATTTTCTTTTGTTTTGTTCTAAATAAGTACATCCAGTTATACATATAAATATATACATATATTATATAATAGGTATGTATATCTTATATAAGCTGTCGAACTTTTAACGAGATAAAGTCTTTCAAAAACCACAATATTCGAAATAAAATTGTTTGTGATTTTTCATTCATGTTATAGTTATGTTATTAGGAATACAATAATATCATAGTTATATAGTACTATCACAGGCGCATTAACAATAACAAAAATATTGCATATCGTTATATAACATCATTGTCGTTGTTAAGATAATGTATTACTAATGTGTACATTACACAAAATAGGTAATAATCTTCTCTTGATCTTCATATTCGATCAATCACTGCCAGTTTACTTTAGCCCGAGTGGTGTCAAATGGTTTTCACCAAATTACTATGCCACGTGTAACATACAATATTTAGGTGACGTGACTTATGCTTTGTTCCCTACGATAATTTTGCTGTCATTTAAAGGTCACCACAATGGTTTAGCTGACGTCACGTAAACCTTTTCTATGTAAATGGTATATGGTGCAGTATCCTATATTTCCTATAGTAAGTTTTTCGAGACTAAGCCCAAAGATTTGGCGGTCATCTTTTTGTGGCCATAGTGAGAACTGTGAAGGTATTTCTAAGCAACCAATCCGTTATGAATATGGGGATCCTTCTACTAAATTTTCCATCAATTTGCAAGTTGATTAAAATTAATTTTTACAATTAAGAGACAAACATTGAAGGTGTACATTTACAACACTAGAGGAGCCACAAATACGTTGCTAGCTTAAAAATAAAAGAGGCGATGAAAATGGCGGTAAAAAGTAAAGGATGGATCAGAAACGAAAGTAGGGAATTCAATCCTCATATTTGACGTATAAAACGCGGCTATATTAGCAACATTACATACAGACATAAGTTGATGAAATCATTACCAGGAAAGGTGATGATTCCTGGATCATCGTTGTAGCCGGTATCGGCTACAGTACAGGTAACATACTAAGGAATACATTTAACTTTAAAACAACAATAAACGATATTTTCTGAGCAGTTAATTGAATATGTTGTAGACATTTGCAATAATAACATAAAAAAAAAACAACAAAAATTAAACCGTAATGTAAAATTTATTGTGAACTTGAAAATTTTCGCTTCCGTGTGTTTACTTTTATAGGCATCGTCTATTACATAATATGTAAATACACTATTTGTCAATTTGTTCGACAAGCTTCCTAGTTCAATATTAATGTTGCAAAATTGCCCGCCAGTTTCACACGTGACTATCCCATTGTAAGACTTCTATTTATCCTGTGGCCTACTCTTCGTTATCAGGATGTGGACGCCGAATATGTATTTAAATTATAAAATAAATGAATATTTATTTTTTTATAACGTTAGAATTATAAAGACCTAGGTAATATAGGTATGTAAATAATTGGATAACAATAATATAATTAGCGCCTCTTTCTCACGCCTTTGATGATTATTTATTATATATAGCTGGTTACCCGGCCACGTCATAATTTAATTTTTAATATTTTCTAAATTTATATTTTTAATATTTTTATATCAAGTCGAGCCAAGAGACTACAATGGATAGAACATAAAATTTATAGATAAGTCAGGGAAACATGGTGTTTCCTCTTGGTGCAACAAGTTTGTCTATAAAATAAATGTTGTCTTATATCGTAATAAAAGTGTTCGTAATTTAATTGAGTTTTTTTCGTTTTCCGATGTTTCGAACACTTTACAGTGGTCGTGAACACCGGCAGACTAAGGTTTACTAAAAATATATTTCTTTAGCGTGACTTTCGCGCTACTAGTTGGACCACGAGGAAAACATTCGGAAAACTACACTTGCGTTGGAAGAAATCCTGCGCAAGTTGGATGGTGAATTAAGCTCTTTTCTTTTCCCTCACATTTATATAAAGCCTGCCTTAATAGGCTATAACAGAACATAAAACTAAGTATATAATATTATTATGATTGGTTGATTACATAACAAACATTAATATTATTAAACTATCGGCGTAAATAATCTTCCAATACATTTAATTACTACCGACTCTTTTTGAAATCTTTTTGAAAAAAAAACATCATAAAAACTCAGCAAATAAAAAAAAATAAATAATAAAAAATAATCAAAGTGAGAAACGTATGCGGTAGTCGATTACCGTGTTACCGGGATCGGCATCTTCATTATCGCGTCCCGCCCGTGAGCCTAATAGTGGCGGTGTCAATGTACATGATAACATCGCGTCTAGATCGCGCTCTCTCGTGGCAACCGCGCCGTGACGCGCTGCCACGTGTGACCTCCCGCACTCGCACGAGCTCATTGTCAACTATGTCTACGTCTCGACGGCTACACGACGTGCCCCGCTCTAAGGATCCTCACCTGCGTTTTGTTGCTCCGAGATGTTATCGTTAATTCGTTATACAATGAGACTATTTTTTCCCATCGCACTTGTTGCTCGTATTTGTAATTTAAATACTATATTTATTTTATTTATAACGCCTACTTTGTATAATTTAAATGTTTCGCTTGTAAAATGAATTTAAGTCGACGTTTAAAGTATTATGTATGTCCATTTTATTTATTTAGTATTCTTATTCGAATACAGAATACGCCGTGCGTCTTGCTTTTACGCCAATTAAATCTTGAAGGTTCCATCAGATGCAACACAACATTATGTCTCCAAGTCAACCCTTGGGTTAACCAACCCAACAAGTCAACCCCGATGAATAATTTTGTGAGGAAAATGCTACAATTGAATCATGTGAACTTAAATCTTGTAATTACTTGTCACAAACAAAACTGGAAGAACCTAGCTAATGTAAAGACGGGATGACTCAGTAATAGGGCTTTAGAAAATATAATCTAACAACCAGAAATAAGTACTAGATGTTATACTTACTCTAAAGCGGGCTAGGCGCTTCTTCCAGGACCGGATTCCCGACTCCCACACGAGGTAGAGCACCTCACGGTCGAAGTTGACGTCCCATCCGTCGTGTGTGATCGCGAACGAGAACGCGACAGCAGAGTGCGCTTCTGCCATCTTTGATCACAACCTGCAAATATGGGCTATTTGAATCCTTTCTCATATGTTGAACAGCCACCACAGACTATATTATGTTTATTATAATGAAATGATCTATACCCAATTGAGGGATGACTACCACCCTAATTCAGGGTGCCAAACTTTGAATAAAAGAAGGTATTTTCCTAGAACTTGTGATAGTAGAAAGAGTCATAAAACATAATGAGATTTTGAAAAAGAAATCTTTCATTCAAAAGCCAGAAAGTAGATCTTATTACCATTAAAATTTATTTTTCTTTATTCCAACATTAATTCATAATATGTGGATGTGTTTTGATTGCATTGCATTTAAAGACAAGGCTGCAAGTAGAAACTTGTATAAAATTAACTAATGATGATTTATTGAAATCTGTTATTTATCGCCAAACTTTAAAAGCAAATTTATATTTTTTTTTTTGCACATTTATAATTTTTTGTCACATCAACATATATCTTTCAACTGTGACCATGATGACTCTATATATGGTATATTTATAGTAAGATTTACATTAGTAACAATGTGTTAACAAGACACTGCGAGGGCATTCCATACAATAAGTGTAACCAGGATTAAGCACAAATCGCACTAGTAAAGTGATAGCAACCTAAGTCAAAATATCTACTACTTGCTATAAAGTCAAAAGTTTTAAAGTGCATTTTCTGATATAGACATTTTTTGACTTAAGTGACTATTTGTTTAAGAGTGAGAAATATACACATCGCCAAGGCAAGATCACAAGCACCATACAATAATAAAATCATGGCAGCTTCGCTAAAGCTTTTAGATAATATTTGCGCATACGTATTTTAATGAAACAGCTTGCTATTTACAAAACTAATGAAAATATAACCATTGTAATGCTATGTAAAATCTTATTTTTCAGTATTATTATTTTTAATAGAACAACAACATGATGTTATGTGAGATTTTAGTTGTGGCAAATCTCATTTTTAAAATACAGGTACCTAGATTTTGATTAAGATAATTAATCAATGTAAAGAACACTTAACTCATTTTATTGAATTTGTCTGTATAAAATAGTAGGTACATAAAGTTGAACAGAATTTTGATAATTTTGTCTAACATTGGGAATTAACAAATACATGCAAGCCGGTTTGAGTATGAGTTTTGATTCTTAATTTATATAAATAATCCAATTCCTTTTATAACATTACAATGTCCCTTTCTTTTTCTTACTGATTACTTACAAACACAAAAAAAACAATGAACCGTTTTAAGTTTTGCGTTTTATAAAAAAGTTTATGTATAAATTATTTTTTAATTTAAAAACAGCCTTAGCGAAAAAAATATTTTCACAAACAAAAGACTAATTGTAATACATATTAATATTATAACTTTATAACAGAATTTATCACTAAATTAAAAAATAACTTTATTTTTTAATTCAATTAAGTATTTTAATTCTTTGTGATATTCATTGTATAATTTAGAGCTGACCTTTCAATATACACAATTTAATAAGGAAAATATTTAAAAGTTTATTTTGTGTGCCTTAATGGAAATAAAAATATATATAATATGAAATAAATATATTATATACATTATAAAATGAAATCTTAAAAGAAATGTTCATCATTAGTATTCTGAATTAAATTAACAAGTTCATAATTTCACTTGTTAAAATTTTTTTCTGCTGTGTTAGTCACAAAAAATATTGTGGGTATTTTGTCCTACTTTTAACATTTTACTCAAAACTACTCTGAGGTGTTCAGGAATTATCTCATAAAATTTAAACATAGCCCAGCCTTTATTATTCTCATTGAAGAGCTTGCAGGACTTACAAGTTAAGAGAAATCGTTCCAAAATCACATTCGCGTAATTGGAATCCGACGAACACATTCGCACAGCTCACGCACACTAGCAGTCCGGTGTCAAAGTCTAATCCGAGAACGCGACAGTGTTCTACATACACATATACGTGGATTATCGCGAAAACATTTTTAAAACTAGCACTGGATACGTTTACGGAAATCTATATTTATATTTACCCACTACAGTTTAAAAAAAAACACATTAAAATTAATACTATAAATAATATCCCGATATTGTGGCATAAATTAAAATAATCCTATTAAACAAATCGATTTACTCAATTGATTCTGTAATATATTTAATTCATTACTGACCTATAATTGTAGACGATGATTTAGCACCAACAGGAACAACTTTTATTACGACAAACAGCTACGCAGGTACTGAAATAACAGTACCTTGTTGGTTATTACTTAAACGACACCTATTACAGACATAATTGTATTTACACCGTTAAATTGTCTGCATCAAAATAAGGAAAGGAAATAGGATTTTCTATAGAAACTGAAAATATGTGTACGTCGAATAAATATCTCTACACTATATTATAAGTTTGTACTATAGAGCAACACATAGACAGTATCTAACGCACAGTGCACACGACCGTTATGTCACCAAGTGAATGATATAGACTATAGAGTATAGACTTAGGTGATTGACTTAAAAAATTCAGTGTTGTAATATATCTAATTATTTTTAACTTACTTCAATAAAAGAGAAAGTTCCCAATGCGGCGGGGACTTTTTTCGCCACGAACTGGATAGGGCAATAGCAATTAAGGTTCTTTAGGAAAATAAAATTATTATTGAGGGCGCGTGAGTATCCTAACCAGAATTTTGCACAAAATTGAGTCGATAGTGTTTTCCTTCTCAAATATTTTC
Organism: Junonia grisea; assembly: GCA_018235645.1. Taxonomy (NCBI): domain Eukaryota; kingdom Metazoa; phylum Arthropoda; class Insecta; order Lepidoptera; family Nymphalidae; genus Junonia; species Junonia grisea. The sequence goes on along the minus strand of DVXP01001217.1, from coordinate 8,998 downwards.
TTGGCATAAATACGATTTAGCAATAATTAATAAAAAATTGTTGATTTCTTAAGAGACGAGTATAAATAAATTATTGCACAGCTTTTCATAAGAATCTTAGACAACAACAGCTAACAGTTTTAAATTTTCTTTATTTCAAAATTTCTCAAAAATCTGCAGACACGCTGTTGTTGTCCAGATTATATTTTTTTTTTGTAAATAATTTAGTAATACAAACTTGGGAAATTAATATCGAATGAGAAGGAATATCGAAAAATAACACTCATTAAAAATGTTTTCAAGAATAGAATTTGACGTAGATATGGAATAATACGTTGGTCTTTCTGTGGAGCACGCAGTGTTCACAAAGATAATTTCAAAACTATCGAAAAATTTACAAACAATTATGGACCTACAATTTTCGAGAATTAGCGCACTCCTAAAAACATTGACAAACATTGATAAAAAAGATCTGTGTATAAGAGGCTATTCATTCTTACTGAGACGACCTACGAATATGATATTAAATGGATGCATCGTGGGAATTTTTGTGGCAGGCTGTTAATTTATGTTTGAAACTATGTAATAACAAGTATCAAGGTCAAAGAAGCCACCTTAGTCAATATAATTATATCTGTAATAGTTTAATATAACCATGGCTTTAGTGTCAATAAGGACAACATTTTTAAAAGTATAATATTTATTTTTAATGACAAAAGCTATTAAATTTCCAATTTTAATCTATTAATTAAAATTAAAATCAGCAGTAATATCATTACATAAATTCTTAATATTTTGTTTTAACGGAGTTAAATTCTTTAACAAGTGCTTCAAAGTTGTCTACACGATCGCGTAATATGTCTAAGACTAAGTCGTGTATTTTGAAAGACATATTTAAATCTTTTGCTATGTAGCTTTCCTCTGAAAGTTTGCAATTATTTAAATAAGCCGATGTTATCCCCTTAAGTTGTGGTGATGTAGCACTGTAAACAATCGTGCTAGCACCTTGCGTCTGAAATAAATTAAAAAAAATTATACACATGTACTTGTTAATGTACCTGTAGGTTAATATAGGTTAATTATACTTTAAATATCTGAACACGACGCCCATTAATGAGACTTTGCGCATGTGTGTCGAAGTAATTTCGACGCTGATTGGTAGATACTTAGTTTTTTATTTGCGCAGTATAATGCGCATTGTTTGGATCATTCAGTTTCATGAATTAGACTATACTATACTCACAATCGATTTAGAAAACGGTGCCATTAATGTATAAAGTGCTTCGTAAGCCCACCAATTGCGGCATAATCCGGTTTTAATAAAGGAGCCAGGATGAGCACAAAAAACACTTTTACTGGTAGTAGCCCACTGATAACTCAAATAATGCATCAACAGTAGCCCACATAACTTCGATATATTATATGACTTGATGGAAGTATACTTATCCTTGGGTAATGAAATATCGTCTAAGGTTGGTGATGATACGGGCCAAATTATGTTTCTGCAATTAAAAAAATATGTTATATATAATAAATTTACTAAGTTTTAAGTGGCTACTTATGTGTAGTATTTATACAAATTTCCTATCACATTTCAAAAAAAATTCCACTAATTGTTTTTATGTGTACGTTTGTGAAGATTCACAAATAGTTGGATGTTTCACGCCCTTTCAGCCAAAAACTACGTAAGCTATAATAGTAGTTTTATTTATATAAAAAACCTATGTGGTAATAACAATCTGGCGAAGTTGTAAGCTATTGTTTTTAAAAAACGAACCTACCTGTGGGATTCGGACGATGTAAACACAACTCTTACGTCCGAAGCGAGAATACTTCCAAGACATAATAGTAAATAGTATTGACTAAGAAAATTTACTTGAAATATTGTTTCAAGTCGATCTTCCGTAAGTGTCCACGGCAGGCCAAAGGTTGCAGCGTTTAATATAATTATATCTATTTTTCTAAAAAAGAAGGTGTGCTCTTAATTTTTAATTAGTATAAAAAAACATATATTTTATTATTATTTGTAACATATGATATATAAAGTATATTTGTTTATAATATACATCTACTCAGGGGACGGTTAATTAAAAATATGTTTTCAGAGAAGAAAGTAATAATCATAAACGCATATAAATATAAAAAGTTATAAACATTTAGTGTTTATTTTAACCTAATACTTATCTGATTTCCTGAGACATAATCATATTAAGCAATGGTTATGAAAAACTAAAAACAGTAGCTATTCTTATAAAATACTTTTTTGTTTTTCAAAGTAATTCTGCCAACCCTTTCTGACTCGGAAAAAGTTAGACTACTTTAATTTTTTACTCATATTTAAAGTAATAAAATTAGCATATTTGTACTTTTCTTTGGCGAGAATTTCATCAGCACATTTCTTGACTGAAGTTAAAGACGCTAAGTTAACTTGATAAAAATTAAGCCGCTGAAATTTCTCACAACTCTTTTTAGCAACGAGTTTTGTTTTGTAAACATTACGACTAGCCATCAGAATTTTGCAATCGTGAAAGCTGAGACATCGTGTTATTTCTAATCCAATACTACCGCTTGCACCAGTTATGAGACAAGTTTTGTCTGCTAAATCCAGTTCCTTGACCAGCTGAAATACAATAAGAATGTCTACACTAAAAATGTAAAAACGCTCCTGTAACACAGATTGAAGAAACATAATATTATTACTTTATGTCGAAATATATAGTAGATAGATATCTACTGATACATCCTAGAAAGTTATTATATCAAGTGATATCTAATATCTTTCTCGGTTTAAGTGATATTATCCATCGAACGCGAAATTAAAAAAAAACATTGGTTGAAAGTGTTTGGAAACTCGGCGTTGCTACTTAGACGAGATTTGATCATCTCATCATCAGTTGTAAATGCACAAATAATAGTTATAAATGTACTCTACATAAGGAATTATTTGAATAAAAGCGATATTTACTGCTTCAGCCGGTGGTCCAAAAATTCTTTTATAATTTGCGCTCCTTTTGATGTTCTTTATAATACTTTCTAGGAAGTTTTCTTTCCAAATTACAGTGGTTATATTTCTTTTATTTAATTTTACGACGTCACTGCAAGTTACAATTTTTAAAACATCTAATGTTTTTGGCACTGCCAAACATGATTTGAAAAAAAAAGACCAAACTAGTTTATCCTGGCCTAAACGCCCATATCTTGAGTCGAAAAAATAATCTACCGCTATAAAATTATATTAACGTAAATACGATGTACCTACTAAATTGTACATTCCATATAATTTATACATATCTAGCTATTTAAAAATCTTCGGTCTAGTTATTTAATTTTAAACTAAGCGTTAATAAAACTAATAAAGTTAAACAAAGATCTTCGTGTCCATATTTTTTAAATTATTAGTTTATCCTTATTGCAATTTATAGCTACAATAAACTAATTTATAGAATTTCAGAGTAATATATTTCTAAAGTAATAACCGAAAAATACAACGGTAGTATGACGTCTGCATCATTTATTTGAAGTATTTGCAACTTATTATTATTTATACTTTATTAAAAGTATGTATCTTTATATTTTCACTTAAATTATAACATCTCCATCTCTCTACTTGTCAATGAACACGTCTGAAAGATATAACCACTAAATATAAAAAAATATAAATATAGACATAAATGACTCAAAAACAAAGAGTTTTTATATATCTACTCTTTGCAAAGAGTATCTATATAAATTCTCGGGGGAAAAAATGTAACCTATGAAACATTATGAAATTAATAGATATCTTTCTTATCTCTCGATTATTGATAGGTTTTCCTTTTTTCTACGGGAATGTAAATTAGTTAGTTCTTAGATAATTTAGGCATAGATATGGCATTTATTCGAGCCAATCGTTGCACGACTAAATGTGTTTGTGTTTAGATATCTATCTACATGGTATGTATCTAGATATCTAAATATTTGGCAACAATGACGACGCGTCAGAAATACGTAGAGCGACGTCATAATGACAGCTGGCATTATATGACATTTTATCGTAAAGTCATCAAGTTTATGTGGTGAAATCTACAATATTATGTTCAGCTAATATCAAGGAAATGAATGAATATTGTGTTTTATCCAGAAACAAGGTTTAGTCCAAACATTACCTAGACCGAGATTGCAGTGATCTGATTACTCAAACAATAATAATAATTTTAAGTGTGGAGTCTTCTACTGCAAATTCATTCATGATGATGGCTGGTTCGGCTTTAAGAAGGCTAATGGCCGAATATAAGCGTAAGTTATCATGTTTACGTTTGCTTATATTGCATTAAAGTGACCGAGTTTTGGTGGTTGTTTGTGGTAAAACTGAAAACTAAAAGATGTACTTTTTTATCGAGATAAGACTGAGCTAGAGCTTTCGTTCTTAAAAACAAGTGTGTAACAAATTCGAGTGTATATTGTTATAGCTGTTAATGCGATCTACGATATTAATGAATAATTACAATAAATTTACAACAATTACTAGTTTAAATAAATTGAATAGCAACATCAAGTTAATATTAAGTATCTAATAATACAAAAAAATAACATGGATTACTCCAAAAATAAATGTTTATAAAGTATTAATACATAAATAAAATATTTCTAGAATTGACTGTTAATCCTCCTGAAGGCATCATAGCTGGGCCTGTCAATGAAGAGAATTTCTTTGAATGGGAAGCTCTAATAACGTAAGTTATTCAATTTGAACATTAAATCTACACAGATCAAACTTAGGCAAGAGCAACTGAGATTTTAATACATTATAATATATTTTACATTATTTTTGTTTTTTTTTTTTAATTTACGAAACACAGTGAAATTCACAAGTACCTATATGGAAATGCCAATAATCAAAGAAAATATTCAGAACTACAACATAAAATACAAAAACTATCTAGCATGCAAAAGACTTAGTAAACACTGGCCAATACCTGCATGAAGGCAATAATATATTTGAACCTCTCACTAATTAAATGGGTGGGAGACCTAATAGACTTACCCCCTTGTGGTGGACAATAATTCATAGGCAAAGTCGCGGCGCAAGCCTTGTTTTGCCGTTGCCACGCAAGCCGCCGTTGCGTTGACAGCGCGCGCCTATTTTGTACATACAATGTAAATGTCTCTTCTTTTCTCGGCTTCTTTTCTGTGCACATGTTTTTCTTTGTAATTTTCTTTTCCTTTCTAATATTTCTTATATAATGTAAATATTCTGTAAATATATAAATATACAAACAACCGTCTTATTCTTCACCATCGGAAGAACGATCCCCTGCACCCTTCTCTAAACTCACCTAAAATACCTCATCTGATTATGTCCAATTGGCCAATGGTACATAATGAGTGAGAAAAATATTTTATTTAAAAAAAATATATAAGTCAATGTCCATATTTTATATCTGCTACCATAAGAATAATTTGAGTGTAAAAAAATTTTAGCAATTACTTTACAACATACCCGTAAAGGATATTAGCATTTTTCATTGAGATAAATAATAATTAGTTCAAGTTTTATATGTTTTGTCTTTTAATTATGTACCTATATAAACACATTTTTGTTCTAGTAAACCTTTTACTCTTTCAGAGGACCAGAAGGCACCTGTTTCGAGGGTGGTATATTTCCAGCTAAACTCGTATTTCCCCCGGACTATCCGCTGAGTCCACCGAAGATGCAGTTTATCTGTGAAATGTTTCACCCAAACAGTAAGTTTCATTTTCATAATTAAGGTTCTCTTAATGATGGGCAACATTAATGATGGGCAACATGATAATATTTTCGAAATCAGGAATATATGTTAAAATATAATATAATGTGTAGGAAATAGGTTGGTAGATAAAAATGTCTTTAGCTATCCTTGGGGAACTTAAACAATTTGCATTGACTTTTTTATTTAATTTTGAAGGCCTTTCAAGAAATTTATCATCATTCATACATTACAACAAAAAATGGTGACATTTTATGTTCATAGTCTATGCGGATGGTCGAGTGTGCATATCAATACTGCACGCGCCGGGAGATGACCCGATGGGCTACGAGAGCAGCGCTGAAAGATGGTCGCCCGTGCAAAGTGTTGAGAAAATTTTACTATCCGTCGTTAGTATGCTGGCAGGTAGGCCTTTCGCTTTCTAGCTAGCATTTGGAAGTAATAGTAGTAAAAAAGACGCTCATTTAATTGAAGAATTCTACTTATCATTTCACTTGACATGGTCTGTGTAGCATAGGTTACTAGTTATTAGTTTACACAGAGATATTTAACCTTTGCACCTCTTGAATGACGATTTAGACTAGAATTCTGTTAATTATATAGTTAATTAATGCCAATAAGACTTGTTTTATATATTTTTTCAGAACCTAACGATGAAAGTGGCGCCAACGTTGACGCAGCAAAAATGTGGCGGGAAGATCGCGAGCAGTTCAATAAAATAGCGGAGCGTTTGGTTAGAAAAACACTTGGTCTGCCGCCGCCTGAATAGTACTGCGTATTGTTCAGGTTGGTCTTATATTCTACCAAAAACTGCAACCTTCCTTAAGACAAAACAAAGTGTTATTAATTTTATAATTGTAATTTATAAAATTCACTAAAGCAAATTATGAAAACTTGTATGTAAAAATCGGCAGCGCAGTTAGAAATCATAATTTACGTTTATTAATGTATTTCACATTATATTATTCAAGTAAAGATTAGAATAGAATAAAATTATGTATACAGTACTGAACATACAGATGCTGACTTGCTTGGTGCGCAATATTTTCGTTTAATTTAAGTTTAAATAATTGGCTATTTCAGCATTATTTGACAGCAATGGAAAATCTTGCTATGGAACCTGTTTCCCTTTTGATAATTTCACATTAAAATAATGAACAGAAAATAGATGAAAATTTTTAGATGAATTATTAAAACAACAACCACAATTCATAATTATTTTCACAGTTGATTAAGAAATTGATTATTTATTTAAATAGTTTTCGATGTATACAACATTCTTACGTCGTTTGTAAATTTGCACAAATCTCACCACAGTCTTGGTTCAACTGTTTTGTTAAACTTTACTGATTTACCATAAGTAAATTATAATTAACGTATTTAATTATAATTTACTTATGGTAAATCATGGTTTTTGTTATTGAATACAGAATCATATGTCTAAAAAATGAGTGGATTTGTTATCACATCACTACTTCTATAGGTTGGTTTGAACTCCATGAATGTTGGTTTTTATAATATCAGTATGAATGCTAGTTTTACTGCGCTAAAATATTTTTTCTGTAATTATCAATCTGTACTTATCAAAAGTACAATATTGTATTAATTATCAAAAGATCATATCAATTAATTTAATCAAAGGCAAATGTAAGCAATAAAATTATTATGTTGATGCATGACTGCGAGGTGACGCGAAAGACATAGTTTTAAAATCTATACATTTAATATATAAATTAATTCATGTTAGTTAGACCATTTGTAACTCAAGAACGGCTGGACTGGTTTTAATGATCTTTGATTAGTTGAATTTGCCTCGGACGATGGAAAATAGCAAAAAAAAAAACTAAATTATCTTTTTTGTCACACAGTTTACATCAAATAGATTTCTATTTAAGTGAATGTGGTTCTAAGCGTGATGGACTGAGTCATTAATTAAAATCAATTCGATTGGTATTCTAAAAAATAAATTAAAAACGTTGTAACCCCAATATTTACATGAATGATGTCAAACATTGACCTTTGTTTGCTTTGAAATTAAACTACGAATCGCGTATTAAGAAACAGAAGTAAATTGTTACTATTAATTAAGTGAAATATGTTTATTATCTTATAAAAATAGAGACAAAAATTATTTTATTATAATTTTTCACTAAAACCATACTTTAACGGGTTATTGCCTTAGCGACACACAGTTTGATCTGTTGACGCATATTATTTCTTTTAAATGTGATAATGTGTAAATAATATTATAATTCATTGAAATACCCTTTCTGCGTGTAGTCTAGAATCTATATCATATAGTTATATCACTTCTGTGTGTGCTATAAAGCTATAATCGATAGTATCTAAAATTTTAGTGTCTGAAAATTTGAATGGTTATTTTGTTGATCGAGTATAATAATATTTGAGACAATAAATAACTATATCGGTTGGTGTTTGTTAGAATACTAAGTGAGTTACAATGTTAACTTTTGATTAGCTCAATGATGTTCTAAATGTGTTATAATTTTTTTTTACCCGTGTTTCTGATATATTGAGGAAAAATTACAAATTCATTGTATAATATGTTCCTATTTGGTGTCACTTAGCATAAATCGATGCATGTCTTGAAGCCGCCGATTTTTTTTTTGTAGTCTTTCTATAAGAACGTAATAATGACGTTGTATTCTTCCATGATTTTGAATAATTAGAATTATGTATTCAAATATGTGTACATATTTTAAGCCTTGTGACTGACATTAGGTAATAATTTACAAATGTTATATTTTTGTATACAATTCGTAACTGGAGCTGCATCGATTTTAAAAATAAACAAATTTTAATGTGTATAAAAGTTTTTTATTTGCCACATGCCTTAAATTTTCCAAATAAATAAATTTTTAGAGTTCTTAGAGCATTGTTAGTAAATTCATACCGATACATACATAGATATTTTTCGACCCCGACATCCGACAAGTGTGAATAGCGCTACACATGCTTTTAGGCGATACACGATTTTTTTCCGGGCGTAGAGAGCTCGCAAAACAGCCGACATTTTTTGTCGTAGTTATCTTTATTCTCATTTTTGTAGATTTTAACAAATAAGATGTTGTCTTCTTTATTTTACCTTTATCCCTTATATTTATCTTGTCTGTGTCTTAAAAATAAATTTCAACAGTAAAAATATCTATTAATTACTAACGACAATAAATAAAATAGATATTTATCTAATCTTTTAATAAAATTTCAATCAATCTGAGTTGGTACCTTTCCACGCATCACGCAAAAGCACTACTTTTGGGAGTGCTTGATTG